>DWAO01000462.1:0-25599 GCA_018230605.1 Heliconius congener
GCAGAAAGTGGGGAACGGAGTGTCTTAACACTACGTTCCCTCTGCCTACCCTGATGTGTGCGGGATATAGCGTGAAGCTGTAAAAAAAAAAACTTAATATCATTTTTTATTACTATCCATATTTAACTGATAATAAAAATACCAGCAACACAGTACAACGAACGAAAGTCGTTTAACATATATTTACTTAACCATAAAGGAATCTCTGAAGTCTAGCATTCCTGTTAGTGCTCTAATTTTATTTATCAGTCGCCGTCTTTGTACTCTGGCTTTAATCTAGTCGAGTGTTGTATTGAATAGGAATTTTTAGCTTTACTTTTGACTCCTTAGTGTTTGAATTTTTAATCTGGCTGCTGTAGTATCTTAATAATTTAAATATTTTTTAATTCTTTTTTTAAATTATCTTTTAATTCTGTTAACATATATTTTTATGTACAATAGAAAACAATAAATAATAGAAACGATAAAATGTTATTAAATAATATATTGTTATCATATTATAATATTATATCGAACATAATATAGTAAAGTTTAAATATATGTAGCACGGATTTAAGCGTTTTGATTTATTTACTTTCTAAATATTTAAAGCAAACTTAGCAAAAGTGTTAAATATTTTTATTTCGATTCTAGGCACATTTTACATATATTTCCGTATCTTGAATTTGAAAAACTTAAATAAATACAACATATAAAACTAATATACGTTAATTATTCAATAATATATACGCCAGTTCTTGGAGCAAGTCGTGGCGCAATCGTGATACTGGAGGCGCGACGATTGTAGGTTCGATTCCCCCCGATAACGAAATAATGAATATTTTAATTCCTTCGCTCAAATAACCAGACAAAGCGTGGCGTTTAGTTCAGCTACCCAACACGAAATACCTCAAGAACTCAGCTGATAGTATCTTGCCACTATCTTCATACTACGTTTCCAAATCCTTTCTACGTACTCTGATATATACACTATACGCGAAGCTTAAAAAACACATTAAACAGTCACACACTCGACTTAACCTAACCAATATGCCTGTAAACCCTGTAAAAAATAAAACTGTAAATAAAATAAAAAAAAATCTTATATAAAACGAGAAAATTCCTGCAAATCCCACATCGTGACGGCTTATCCAGTCTTATTTTTTGTCTCTGTTGTTGTTGACACAAAAAGTTATATGGTGAATTTATTCCTTTATATACATTGTTAACATAGCTGTGTTAATTTTCCACTAGTTTCTTATTTGTACTTGGTTTTCATGTTGACACAGATTAACGGACGGACGATAGTTTCTTTAACGGCAAGTAACAGAAAGGGTTTTTTAAGGGTCATAAGGATTCAGGGTCTAGATAATAATTGGACAGGATGGGTGGCACCGACATTTCACGTTTTCATTTCGTTGCTTTAAAACGATTTTTACTTATATTGAGATCAATGACGAATATATAAACGAAATTAACTAAAACAAATAATAATTTTAAACATATTAAATTATATATATTATTGTTATATGGAAAATAACAAAAAAATATATATTTAGTTATTTCAAAAGCTCTGCAAAAATTTAATTAGAGAATGTTTTAAAACGATGTCGCAACTTAACAAGTTTCAATGAGTTGAGCTGCCCCATTTTCGAATTTTCACTAAACGTCGAAAATTATAACTTAAAAATTGTAACTCCATATTTTTTCTATTATTACATATTATATTATCGGGGCCAAATGTGGCGCAGAGCCACAAAGTGTGACCGTAAACGTGATGAGTTGTGGGTTCGATTCTAATATGAGAAAATGAAATATTTATTATTTTCATTTTCTTCGCTCTAGTGTCTTTTTTTAATCAACACGTAATAATATACATTTAATAATAATATAACATTTTTAGACATAACGAGAAAAACCAATATTGTTTTGTAATACATGGCGAAATTGATACAAAAATTGATACGAAAAAGAAATACTCTGGCATGTCGCTCATATTTCGTGTTAAATCAGTGGAAAAACGCTCAAAACGGAACTGAGTAGAACGCGCGTCGTGATGAGCTCGCGCTCGATATTCTTATGTTTATGTCACACCTCCGCTTACCGTGAAGGCTATCTTATCTATACCTATTTCTCTATATTAAACTTTCGTATAAAGATTTTACGACAAGTTTTTATCAGCACTAGGTTGTGGATTCATTCCCCTCTCAATTCTCATAACTCTCTTATTAATATTTTTGTTTCTTCGCTCTGGTACCAATGCAAAAGCCATGCTTTGAGAGCCTCCGCTCATCACGCAATGTCCTGAAAAATTCGGCGAACATCGCTGATTTATGCGTGATTCAGCGTGAAACTGACTATGTATAGTAGATTATAATTTTTTTATTGTATATTTTTATTTGTACACCATATTTATAACACACAGGTATTTAATAAGATATTCAAAGACAATGCACAAAAGGTGTTTTTAATAATATTCATCTTTCCAGATATTATTTTTAATTTTGTTATTATGCTTGTCTTAATATATGTAGTTATATCAATTAGATATACGTTATTGAAAATGTTTACTGTGCACGATGTTTGTAGATTAAAGTCCTACATGAAACAGTAAATAGTAGAAAACTAAGATAATTTTCTCTATTTTATCATATTTATTATTAGTTACAATAAAGTTAAATTTAGCTTTAATTTACATTTCTTATTATACAAATATAAAAATATTAAAAACATTAAATCAGCTTCACGCTGTATACCGCACATAGCATAGTAGTCGGAGGAAAGTTAGTGTCAAGACACTCCATTTCCCACTTTTCGTCGAAATCTGGAGGCATTGCGGGTTGAGTGGCGGAACTCAACGCCGCAATTTGTCTCGACACCAGAGCGAAGAAATGAAAATATAAGTTTGAATAAATATTACATTTTATCGAGTAGGGATCGAACCCACAACCATTCGATCTAACAGGCTGGTCTCTAAATAAATAAATAAAAAGTTTATATTATATATTTTAATGGATGAAGGTGTCTTTCTAATTATGTATATTCGATGTCAATATAATAGAAAACAAAGGACTGTATAAATGTGATTATTAACTAGCCCTTCCCTTAAGTCAAACTCTAAAAGTTAAAATCTTAATAATGTATCAAAGGAGATGAGTTTTTGTTGTATCCATTCCAAAAGAACTAAATATAAAAAATAAGCTATACGAATGTAATTCAAATCTGATTTCCATCTCACTCTACAATCTGTTCAAACGCATCTGAAACTGAATGAAGTTCGGAAACTCTCGTTGATTAAATTCCAACTGGAAAATAGTGTTTTTATATATCGTTTTTCCAGCTGTTTCGCAACTTTTTCCCAACTATGCAAGCAACCTCAACTAGTTCTTTGTTTCTGTTTGTATTTTTTTATATTTTAACGCATATCAACTGTTAGAGCAGGTGATTGGAAACTTAACGTAATCGCTTAAAGCGTTTTGCTGTTTTGTTGGTATCAGTCCATTGGCAAATTTTTAGTAGCTCTTCTCTCACTCGTCGTCTACTTTTCTTTTTTGTTGGGTCAAAATAGGTACACAAAGGGAACCTAGTACTTAGATTCTCCGTTCCTTACTTTCCGTTGAATTTTCAACGCATAGTGTGTTAAGTGGTGAGACACAACGACACGCTTTTGCCTTGATACCAGAGCGAATAAATATAAATATTAATTAATTCCCTTGAGTGAGAATAAAACCCACAACCGTCGCATTAGAGTCAAATTCTACTCCACGACTGCATCTCGCGGAATTTTGGACATATTTATGGTTCTGTTTTGGACGTCTATAAATGTAAGATTCTCTCTTATGCTAGCGTAATTATATACTTTATAATTCACATATTGTTGAAGACTTCAACGAAGAATTCAACTTTCAATGAAAAAATATAATATAAAAAAAACATCGCTCTGTATAGAAAACAGATGGCAAAATGAAAATTGAAGAAAATCTCATAAAATAGAACTATTTGTCTGAGAAATTTCTTAGACTACTTCAATATGCTGCCGTCGAGGCGCGAGATTTACGTATCGCGTCCTCATATCTAGCTGTGATTGGACTCCGTTCCACCCTGCACTTTGCATTAGAATGGTATGACATTCAATTTTCTTTACACTCGGTTATTGTTATCGTGAAACGTATTGCTTTCTCTATATATACGGGATTTTTCAATACAAACAGACGTTAAACAAAGCTATTGCGTTGACGTATTACAGTGTATATAGAGATATAGTAAAGTAGGCAGAGCTTAGTGTTCTGTTTCCAATTCTCCGCCGAATTTTAGAGGCATTACGTCTTGACTCAACTCAACGCGTTTTGCCCATAGGCTAGAGCGAATAAATGAAAGTATTAAATATTTCACTTCCTCGAGTGGGAATAAAAGCCATATCTGGTCACGTTTACACCACAACTGGCCTCGCCATGATTTTTGTTTAATATTAATTTAGGCATAAATAATATGGAAGAGAGAAGCAAAAGAGACATTGTAATTGAAAATTTCGGTCAACCTTTAATTTTCATAATATCTATTCATATATTGCTTGAATATATAAGTCGCTTCATACGAAACCGTAGAAGTGAATAAGGAATGTAAACATCAACTGTAGGTCAAGTTGTTTTGTGTAGCACGCACACGCTAACTAACTGGTTCTGTACTGAAAATAAATTACATCATCTTCACGCTGTATCCCGCACACAGCAGGGTAGGCAGAGGAAACATAGTGTTAAAACACTCCGGTCTTCATTGCGTGTTGAATGGCGGAACTCACCGCCGCACTTTGCCACGACACCAGAGCGAAGAAATTAAAATATATTGTTGGTTAACTAGTTGGTTCATTGGTTTTTAAATCTTAATCATTCTTCTAATTGTTTCCTCATAAGTTTCCAAGAAACCTGTTACTTTGTTAAGCTGTTGCCGTCATGAATGGAAAGCTTTGTTATCTAGAATATCGCAAAATTCTAGTAATAGTAGTAACTTAGTTCGTTGAAGCCATTTGTGTAGAGGCACCGGTGTGGTACTGTTAACGTGACTGATTGTGGGTTCGATTCCCACTCGAGAATTAAATATTTAATATTTTTATTTCTTCACTCTGTTATATATTAAAAGTACTTCGCGCCACTTAACACGCAATGCTTCCTAATTTCGGCGGATAATGAGGAACGAGGTGTCTTAGCACTAGGTTCCCTCTGCCTACCCTGCTGTGTGTGGGATATAGCGTGAAGCTGATTTTTAACTACAATATTATAAAATACTAGTAATAGTAGTAATCTAGTTACTTTCAGAGTAGCTTGTTAGTGCCTAATCAATGAAAGCTCAGTTTACAAACTATGGAATACAGTACAGTTGCTATTGACCAAGTATGTAATATTAAACGATATAACAATAACTAATTTGACTTTTTTGCTATTTTCGTATAGTTAAAATACTATTAAAAATATATCATCGTCCTGGTTTAACAATGACTTATATTTTCATATACATGATGGGAGCGTCGTGGCGCAGTGGCACAATCGTGCTACTGTAAACGCGACGGTTGTGGGTTCTTTTACTACTCGGGGAAATTAATTATTTATTATTCGTTACCAGGTCCCTCTGCCTACTCTGACATATGCAGTAAACAGTTTGAAAGTAATTAAAAAAAATACCTAATTATATAATATATAGATTTGGTATAGTTTTTTAATAAAAAAATATCTTCAATACATATGATATAAAAAAATATATTTATATACATTTGAAACAAATTTTAGTCTTTCTTAAGGAAAACTACTCCTTTTTAATTTCATATTCTGCGACAGGTAAAAAAGTAAGCAAAAAAGACACAACAATAGAAAAAGTGCGCTCAAAATTTCACTTTAAAAATATGAATGTCTATTCAAGGGAGGTATTTCGTATACAAAGGGCGAATGTAGGGTGAAACGTCAAACGGTTGGGGTTCATTAAACCGGAGATATGAAACAATCCAGTCTTCGAATTTACAACATCTGGTGCCATGTTTGAACGCTTGCCAGCAGCTGCATTTTCTTTCATACAGTTCTTCCATAATAATCTGAACTCCATTTGTACGCCAGTGATGTGACCAAACTTGGCAAGAAACGTCTTCGTTTGTTATGTGATTGTTGCTCTCTTCACTATTTTTGTATTAAATATATTTTGTTGGAGTTCTCTTGATTTTATTTTTGATGGTGATTGAATTATACTTTCACCAACCAAATTAGACGCTAAACGACTAGATTCATTTTAATTTGTTTCGAGTTGGTCAAATATAATTAACCTTATAATGTTAGTTTCTTTTATAATTTTCTATAAATTCTGCAGCTAGCGATGTAGGCAGAGAGAGCTTTGTGTTAAAATTGAACACGTCCAAACTTCTTCGTGCAGTTTTAGACCAACTTCTATGAAGAACCTATAACTGGATGTTTTATAGTAATTTATATTATAAAGAAACACATAAAAGCTTTCTATATTTTAAGGTTATATTCAATACATTATTCAAAAAACATTAAAGTTAGCTGCCTCACGTATTGTTTAACTATGGCTTATGACAAAAATCAAATGGCGGATGAACAAAATTGTAAAAAAATTATTATTTAATTTAAATATATGAAAAGGATTTAATTCTGTTTTATGTACATTTCAATATTAAATTATTATTAAGAGAACATCATAATACCACTGGCTGTTCGCAGCTAAAGTTTTACATTTCATAACTCACAGATTCGTGAATTTTATAATAAAACATTTATTTATTAAGAAAAAATCCTTTATTCATAAATGTGTATAAGCTAATTCTAATATATATATTTTTTAGATTAAGTTGTATAAAATAAAATGACAATATATCACATAAGCTTACGGTATTATATATATCGCTTGAACCTTAAAACTACACAACATATTTTAATGTGGTTTTCACAGCTCGAGAGTGATTCAGTATAAGAATACATATAAACTTTAAATTAAAAACGAGAATTTTAAACTTGCTAAATTCGAATTGTAACGTTATATTTTTTTTATAATGTGATTAGTCCATACGAGTGAAGATAGAGACAGAATACTAGTATTCTCTTGTAAATATATTGTAAATGATCTAACTAACGCTCAGTAATTGCTTTATAATTTAAACGTTCAATTTGCAATACAAACATATCACTTAAAGCTATATTTACTTAAATTAAATAAATTAATTGGAATCATGTTGACCGCGGTCGCAATATTACTCTCCATAATGTTTTTATAAATAATAATGTATACTAATTTGTAGAGTATGGAAGTATGGAAATGAAGGACATAAATTATAAAAATATTACGAACCTATTTGAGTGAATGGTTCAAGTAAATGACAAGTTAACTACTTGGTGTTGAGGTAACTCTGTGATTCCAAATGTCTACAAAGAAAAGCCTAGACGGAGACTCTGGGTAGATCTCTTTACTTTCTCTCTTTCCCAGCAAGTTCCAAGATATTAAAATATGAAAACTAAAAACAAACTTAAAATACTACTTTCAAAATGTATTATTTCGGTGTTATTGTAAATTGCATAAAATATAACGACTACGTAGCTGCATTCTATTAAAATCACAACGTTCCCTTCTGACAGCTAAAATTGGCTCGTAAAGAGACAGTTCTGCATCCAAGCAAATATAACATTGCAGAAATAGCGTTCTGTATTATTAAATTAATAAACTGCGGTTTACCCTTCCATTAGTATTATTATGTTTGGTGAACGTGAACTACTTTGTAGTATATAAATCAAATAAATCAGCTTCACTCTGTATGTGTGCTGTATCCTGCACTCAGCGGGGTAGGCAGAGGGAACCTAGTGTTAAGACACTCCGTTCCCCACTTTCCGCCGATTTCTGGAGGCATTGCGTGTTAAGTGACGGAACCCAACTTTTTAAATATATCCGTATGTCGTGGTTCATAAATTTGTTATATTGATTGCTTTATAAAATATATAATTTTAATGCCTTAACTGCAGAAGCAGCTGCTCTGTTCTCAGATGACAGATGTTGAGTTTGTGAGCGCACGTTGCCTGGAGGAACTCAGCGCCACGCTTTAGCTAGGACCATTAGTGGGAATCGAATCCATGATCCAAAATTTATAATACGTAATATTAAATCTGCATTGATGAAAAATGTTCCTTGTTTATAAAAATTGTACTGTTTCTGAAATATTTATAACATGATATTATCAAACAGTTATTACATTTACCGATAAGGAATTGTACCCAATGCCATCCTCTTGTATAAATTTGTATTTTTTCAAATAAATCCGTACAATAGTAAGTAATTCTATACCAGAACCCTCACCGAATAGATAATGTGCTAATATTATATACTTTGCGCAAAGTTAGATCTTTTTTATACGTTTTCCCTGAAGTAGGCTACAAATCCAATTAGTGTTGAGTAAAACTTCAAGTGAGTTTTGGCCAGTCTCCAGCTATTTCAATTGAAGATTGCTATTTCAAGAAACTTTATACCCTCAGTACATTGCTATTAATCTAGTTTGGTGTCGTGAGACGAAAGACGATTACTTCGCTATCACTTTGCATCCCTCGTAAAAGAGTTCTGCATCGAGTCACGAGTGTAGTTAAACTCAATTTTATTTAAGCACTTTAAACTGGAATCTATTTGATTGCTCAATAATTTAGCATTTTACTTGTACTTTGTGTTTTAATATCATAATATGATATGACCGCAGTTTTAATACCATAGATTAATAATTATACATCAAATAAGTTTTGTGATATTTAATATTGTAATCAAATCAAATCAAATCAGCTTCACGCTGTATCCCGCACACAGCAGAGGGAGGCAGCAGAAGGAATCTAGTGTTAAGACATTCCGTTCCCCACTTTCTGCCGAATTCTGGAGATATTGCGTGTTGAGTGGCAGAACTCAATGCCACGCTTCGCCTCGACACCAGAGCGAAGAAATGGAAACATAAATTTAAGTAAATATTTCATATCCTCGAGCGGGGATCGAACCCACAACTAAGCGGTTTTACAGTCAGGATACAGCGTGTAGCTGATTCATTTATTTTATTTTTACTATATTAAATACTATACATATTTATACATATCATTGTAAAAGCTATATAACGTTATTATATTATTTAACTTAACATATCGTTTCAAAACTTGGAAGTAGTCTTTTCTGGAAACATTACAAAACTAAAAATAAAAAAATATATATCTTTAATTTTTTTTAATTAATAATTTTAAAATATTTAAAACTTCTGAAATGGCGTATTACAAATTTAAAAAAAAACCGATCTTTTTCAGCCTTTCCAAACTCCATACCTATAATTTAGTGAAGCGGTGGCTGAATCTGGTTTCCTTCTTCATCCTTCCATCCCTATCCTAAACTGGATATAGCCTTCCACCTCTGTCGTATGCTCACGTGGGATCGAGTACGAACCGCTTAGCTGCCTCAACAAAATAACATGTTAACTTAATTTTTTTTTACATATATACTTATATTATATTATATTAAGTAAGAGTTGTATAAGCAATTTTGTGATGTATAAGTATTTTTTTCTTACATTTAATGTCTACATTCATTTGCGTGTTTGTCATTCTTATTAATACAAAATCTCTTACGTCAATATAATATATATAAAAAAGCTGACAGTTTACAAGTAAATTTCATTAATAATTAAATGATAATCATATTAAAGTAATATTTGAGTTCACATGTTTATTTGAGGTTTACTCCCTTCCAATACTGGTTTGCGCATAACAAGCTTATGAGCAAATTAGTATATTAAACAACCAATTCTAATATTTTGTTCTTTTTTCAGAAAAGTGATTTATAATATTAAATCTTTTAAAATATATTTTTGATGAAGTGCAAATAAATTTAAATCCGTCGAAGTACAAAGTATACATAAAGTGTTAAATCGTACTAATAGTTATAAAAGTGAACTAGAATATACAGTATGTGTTAAAGTGTGTATTATAAAATGACCAAACTCAGAACTGATTGCAGCGTGGAACAGTTTAGTGTCAAAATTGTAAAAATAAAAACGATATGGTATGAGTCATAGTGAAAGATGTTATATCCGACCTACTATCAACGTCGAAGATGATGCACGAAATTCACGACAATGCTGGGGCAGATGCAAACGACGTGATGGAGGAAAACGAGGGCGGTGGGAGTGGGGATGCCGAGGTCGATATGGACGATGTCGGCTCCCTCTCTTTACCTCCTGATCTTCCACCTTATTCAGGCGACTACATTATCAGTGACTATATGGAACGACTTGGAACACGTCTTAACATTCTAGAAACTGAATTAAAGTATGCATGGCGAGCGCTCGATCTACTAAGCCAAGAATATGTGAGAATGTGGGATAGATTAGAAAGACTAGAAGCACTGCTCGCTGATCAACAGGGTGTTATATCAACTCTTCTTGATTTCTATGCATGTCGTACTGTAACTTCTAGAGACCCTATGTCTAGATTAGAAGTTATAAGAGAAATATTGGGAAATGGTACGGTTGAGGATGGCATTGAAGAAGGTTTAGATATTGGACGCAGCGCAGTGTTATTAGATCCTCAAGACGAAGCAATGGAATCTAATGAGGCCTTTTATAGAAGCTTAAATCAAGCGTATAGAGATGATCTAGTTTGTGAGGAAACATCTAGACCACCTTCACAATTAGATATGATATGGGAAGCACCTGAGGAAACTGATGTAGAAATTATTCCAACTACTTCACGACAAATTTATAGTGCCAGTGATTATAAAAACTACTGTGGAATACAAGGGGGACCTGGAATAAGTGAAAGAGATATAGTCCATCTATCTACCTTAAGTACAATAGATCAAATAACAGTAGATAAATTACATGAATTAGATAGACTGACAACCCAATTACATAAAGATTCGAGAGAGTTAAAAGACTTGAAAACAAGACTCCTTAGTCCAGAAGCAAAATTAACCGCAAAACATGATAGAGAAATAGAAGCAAAAACACTTGTAGAAGATGGAAACATTATAAATGAACAATTAAAAAGTATGTACGCAGGAGGAGAAAATTGGGGTATTAATGATATGATGAAAAGTTTTGATGACTTTATTCTAACATTACCAAAGGAAAATACTATGCGTGATAAGTCACCATCAAGATTATCACTTACGGAACATAACGTACCAGATAGGAGTTTGGAATATCTTCCACCTACTTTATCTCCTAGACGAAAATTTGTACCTGAAAGAACAACAACAGAACCTTATACAACTGTAACAGGTAGATTAGCGTACAGTTCAGCAGTGGCTAATGCTGAAATAGCAGCGAAATCATCTAAATCGCCTAGTGCAATATCCAGAGAAAGATTTGATTATACCTCACCATATGTTATAGATCCATCGAGACAAAATTATTTTTCTACGAAAAGTACACCGCAAACCTTAAATGACATGTATAAAACATCAGAACAACATTCTCCTTTATCTGTTCATGAAATGTATAATGAAACAGCCGATGATAGAATGGATATGAATTATGAGGAAAATAGATTGCGAAAGTCCCCCAGTCCCCCTCCGCCTGCACCTCCAAACGGGGTAGAATTATTTTCAACAATTCAGAATAATAACGAGTTATTATCAGCACATCAATCAATGCTATCAACAAGTACTACAATTCCAGGAGATAGCTTGCGTCTAAGCCCTCGATCGCCAAAGTCACCAAAAACATCACCAAAACATTTAAAAAGAGACAGTGCAAATATTGTGGCAGCCAAATCTGATTCAGGATTATCATCAATGAGTGGTTGGTCTAGCTTAGAGAAAAGTCCAGGTTCACCAAAAACAGGAAGAATTACTCATTCTGTTCATGAAAGTCATAAGATAAGAATTCCTTCCCCACAATCTGTGCAAAAAGTAACATATGATATAGATTCCAAACCTTATTTAGAAACTTTAGTGGATTCATATCCGTATGAGGATAAAAGTACCAAAAGAGAATATAGCTTACGTAAAGGTGACAGCTTTAAAGACTCTTCTATAGATATAAATAGGTTACAGGAAAAAATGGATTCTAGTTTTTTAAAAAGTGATATTACATATTCAATGCCTAGTCAAAATACTTTAAACAATATAGAATATTATTATCAAAATGAAGCACCCTCAATATATTCCGTTGCTGGAAATAGACAACCAATTTTTACTACTGTTTATAGTACGCCTCGAGGCATGCTTACTGAAGATGCACATTTTTCCGAGTTATTAGATAGAAATGAAATTACGGAAACGGTTCCTAAGCAAACGATTGATTCTTATCCACCAGAACCTAGTTATCATGCGCAAACTGTTGTAATGTCTGGTGCAAATTTAAGTAAAAAATCACTTACGAGGGCAAACACAGTAAGTGGTAGTGATGTACATTTTCATCAAAATGGTTTTAAAAGTAATAATCATCGTTCTGGATATCCACCGGGAAATCTTACAGATGCGTTATCTTACTATCCAACGTCTAGTAGATACGATTCCCCTAAAAGAATGCCAATGGAAGATCGCATAGCATGGCAAGGAAACCGATCTCCGACTAGTTCTATGGAAACATCTAGCTTAAAATCTCACTCTCTAAATATAACAGAAAGAAAACAATTTCAAAATCAATTGCAACAAGAATATTTTAAGCAACAGCAATATGACCAAAGAAACGGTAATGTAATTAATGATATACAAGGATACGATAAACAAATGTCCGAACACTCAGTTGTGCGAAAAGAGCAATATGTTGATTCCAGTGGAATGCTAGTGTCAGAATCAGGGTACTTATCTATTTCATCTAATCTAAAAGGAAAAGGTCAAGACAAGCAGTCTAAGAAACCGAAACGTACATCATCATTAAAATCTGCCATGTCATCCGTGAGTCATTGGCTCCCAGATTTGCACTTACCAAAAAAACATAGGTCACATTCATTACCTTCTGGAGTAGATACAGTTGAACAAGCTCAACAAGAGAAATCCTTGAAAGAAAGAATATTATCAGCTCAAAGAAGAAAGAAAAAATACCATTTAGTTGCATCCATGTCAGGACTATTGCAAAAAGCTCGACGAAAACAACAAGCAAGTCATCAATCTTTATCTGACCCCGAAACATCAGAAACAGAATGGTCTGGCGGTCGATCTAGCGCCCAATCAGAAGATTCAGACAGTGTGTTTTCTGACTCTACGCACGAGGGAAACGTTTTTGCAAAGGTACCAGCAAAACCTAAACAGAGAAAAATGAATCATCAGGAAATAATTGAACAGCAGCAAATGATCCAAGAATTACAAAAACAAGGTGTGGAATTTCTCGATGATGGTGAAAGTGAGCGCATTATGGAAGAAACTGAAAAATTTCAAAGTAATGTTATACCCCGAGATAAAAGTGATGACATTGATTTTCATTTTGCCCGTGTCAGTCAAATGAAAAAGGATAATATAACTGAACTTGAAAAATTAGATATTGATACCGATATATCCAATATTGACCCTTTTGAAGAAGAGATTAAAGAAGATAATCGTTCACCTGCTTCACTATTTGCAACTATCGGAGACGTTAAAAAAGCATCCACCTCTCTGGACGAAGGAATGGTGGAGAATAACACATCTTATAATGGGAGTTCTCAAGAATTTGCTGTATCTAGAGCATTAGGCAAATATCGCTTACGAAAATCATCTTCTGTGTCAGATGATCAAATTTCAGACACATCTCCGCCCAAGGATGAACAAAACATTCCAGAAGAACCAGCACATCCACCGATTGCAAAATCTAAAAAGCCAACAAAATCCAGTCCACCTGAAATAATCAGCAGTTCAGTGCCTGAAGAATCTACCTCTTTTACAGAGCGTAGTCCATCAATTCAAAGTGCACGTGGCTTACCAAACAAATTTCAACCTCGACAGCAACAGAGCTTGGACATACCGAATAAGCACGAAGACGATGATAGTAAGAGTACACATTCTTGGCGAAGTGGTTCTAGAGTATCATCAAGACGTCAAAGTACGGAAGATAGTATTGATTCAGAAGATGAATGGTATTGTTACGAGTTAAGAAAACTAGAAGAAATGGAATATCAGTCCCAGCTTGAAGCTGAAAGAGAACAAACATTGGAAGAAGAGCCTGAAATGGAAGAAGAATCCAATGAAACACAAGAAGATTTAAAAGAAAAGATGTCGTTTGTTTTACGTGAACTAAAACTTAAAACTGCTACAATCAAAGTAAAGTGTGATGAAACACCACATGAAGAAACATGGAAAGAAGTGACAACATTTCCAGTAATGGATGAGAAGATTGATGACGATTTCGCTATAGAAGAAGAAACAGATGAAGATAAGTCATATGCGGATTCAGGTTCAGGAGAAACATCTGGACCAGATAGTCCAGTGCAAAGTGGTGATGAATTTGAAGAAGATTATGAAGCAATCCAACAAACGCAGAAACCTCCGCAAACAGAGCCACCACCTCAGCAAGACGCTCCCGTTGGAAGTAAATGGAAACTTCTGAAGGCTCTTAAAGATAGAAAAGCTGAAGAGAAAACAACAGAAACACCTGCTGCTACAACGCCATCAACCGAAAAGGATAAAGTTAGCGCTGGTGTAAGTTACCTAATGCAAAAATTTCATGAAATTAGAGTAAAAAGTTAAACATTATTTTAAAAGAAATAAAACTCGTTAGCTTATTTCGTTACCAATGAGACATTCGTAAAATATTTATAGTTTAATAAGTTAGATCTTAATGTGTAGCTGAATTACTAATTGCTTTAGTCTATAAATAAAATAACAATAATAATTACCGTAGACGTTTTTTGGCATTTCGTGGTACTCATAAAAAGATAATTTTAAAAATAATTAATCAATTAAATTATTAATAATGAATGGTTATAGCTTGATTATCATATATGTATCTGTTTGACTACAAAATTCGAATTTTCCTAGAAACATAGGAACCAAAAATGCAAAGGTTGTGATTGATTTTATAATTCAACCAATATATACCCATTTAAATTCGAAGATAATATTAAAATAATTGGAAAATTCACTTTGTATTTTAAAATAATAATAATATGCTTATAAAATTAAGAAGAATGAAAAGACGAATAATAAACGACTAAAGAAATTTCAAATGTTCCTGCCTTTAAATAGATGAGTGTGCAGAGCAATATAATTAATAACTTAGATAAGATGACTAGGTTACCATATTGTTATTATGTATTTTATAATATATTATTTAAAAATTCATTATAACTGAGAATGATTAAGGCAATAAATATACTACTTACCTACGCAATTGATGATATACATAATATAATATTGGATTTTTATAAATGCTTTAGACTCCAACTTGTTTTTACAATAATGCGTGATTATACATTGCTTAAAGTAATCGTATAAATTTAATATTAATTATAAGATTTTCAGTATTATAAAAAGTAACATAATTGGTTAATTAATGATTTTAGTGGTTTAGTGCAAAGCGCTAAACCTTATTCATACTTTTCCATTAAAGTTAACTTCTAACGTGATGTAGCTTCATGTTATACGAGTAAATTTAAAGGTACAAAATTATTCGCCGTCATATCACGTCATATCGTAAGCAGATTTTTTTCATAACCAAAATTGGGAAATTGTAGCTTTCATCGAAGATATATTTACTCATTGATATTTATAACCATTTTGGTAATATTTAAATTTATTTAATTTATGATCATTACACAAAAAATGCTTTAAATGTCTATAAATATATATATATTTGTTTTTAAATGTTAGTTTACTTAAAAAAATATAGACTTTGTTGTCTATTCATTACTATACACCTTGATAGATGACGATGACTTAGCTAAACATTACGTAGCGTTTTGATGTGATGGGTGTCGATTACTATCATCAATTAACAAAAATTATATTATGTACCTTAGCATAGGGTTAATATTTTATAGGATGTTCAACGTATAGCTCTTGACACCTATAAAAAATTAGAAGGCACTAAAAATATATTATGAAATTCTTATATTTGTAGACAAATTAGGCTTTAATTATATGTATGGGCAGGACTTAAGCTATGCATTTATTCAAACGCTTTTATATTACTATTGACGCATGGAAGTATAATCTATCCAGCCTCGGCCCATTATCTCATAAATACATACATTAATCAAATCTATGCTTTTAAACTAATGAATATTGGTGAATCTAACGAATAATAGAATTACAGCTACTACCATTTCACGATAATATTCGTAACTATTAGATTATTAATAGGATTTGTTAATTAGTGAATCTATGTTACTAGTATATATTAGTTCTCCATTTGCAGTGTTAAGTATTGAATTGTTTATAAAAAGGGTGAAATTTTCATATAAATATACAAGTATCCGTGACTCGTTTATTGTCTAATAATTATCTATTATATTTTTTATGATACTGCCACTAGTTGATATATTTGAAATGGGAGGCTTTAATTATGTTAATTTAATTATATTGAGCAAATTTTATGAAAATTTCATCTGGCCCAATGTTAAACTTATTGTTGTTCTTTTTTGTTATCAATAAATGTGTTATTTTTATTTTCTTTTATTTTTTTGTTATTAATTGTTATTTTTTTTTATTTTTAGAATGGAACCGGAGGATTTAATGATCAAGGCGGTCGCGGAAATGGGTATGATTTAAATAATTATTGTTTTATATTCCTTTAATGTCACAAATGAATTAATGAAGAAACAATAAACATTTTTTTATTTTATCGACAGACATCCTGGGGATAATCCGTTTTACAGCAATATCGACAGTATGCCTGATATCAGGCCGAGGAGGAAATCAATTCCCCTCGTATCGGAACTTGTAAGTAATATTTTTATTATTATGTGTTATTAATTTCTCTTAAAATAAAATGGAGCTAGTTCTCTTTCTTTTTAGACTCGTTTCAACTGACTACCTTGAATTTATAACATATCTCAATATATTTCAAAGGTAGATATTTGGAACAGGTCCTTAATGTTTACAGCTCGCATCGACGTACGCTTCCTGATGCTTAGTAACATTAGGCGCGTAATAAATGTTTTCTTCTGAACGGGAAATTTCTGTATAATACTTCAACAAATAATTCATGTGGAGATCATATACATATGCTATAACTATTGAAACTATTAATACAAAGTCAATATCATCTCCATATGAGTTATTTATATTTAATAATTTATTTTGTGTTAAAGACTTTCGAGCAGTCTATACAAAGCCTTCTCTTTTCTTGATGTATTATGTTATATCTGTGATATATGTGTCTCCCTTCTAATGCTACTTGTGTAGGTGGTCTTTACCTACCTGATTTTAGAGGGCCTTCCAACACCAATCACCTGCAACGTATAGTGGATATAGGGGTCACCTGAAACTTAATCATAATGTAGCAGAACCAAAATTATGCAACTGGCTATTCCTAATTAAAATTAATAATCTTATTGCATTTTACCCCTTACCGTGGACCCGCAGGTTCTCAAGGTATATCTCTCCCAATTACACTTTCTTCTCTGCATGGATATCTATCATATAATTATATTAATGCTTTTGATATGCAATTGGTTTATTTTGAAATTTCTAGATTCGGCTGATTTTAATTTTGACTTGTAATTAGTTTACCTACTTACTCGTAAAAGTAACTGCCTAAGCATTTGCATGAGATCGCTACCTCGCTACTAATTTTACCGGTTTTGTTATGTTAATGTACCTGTTATAATAAAATTTAATCTACCAAGAAGGTAACCGCAAAATAATTGCACGAGCTTAGTGTAATGTTTACTTTTATTATTTTTAGTTTCTTTGCTAAGAGATAAAATGAAACCTGTATACAATGGGGATTCATATACAGTGTTGTGTTATACTGGCATCATTTTTATTTAATTTAAAATCCGCACTAACATAGTAACATTTTTATCATTTCATATTTTACATATGAAATTCTTAAATTATTTTTTATAATTTTAAAATGGGAGTTAAAATTTTCGAATCAAAGTAGTGTAAAAACTAGATTTTAATAGGACGGGCTTAAAGAACAGCTTGAAGTTATAGCATGAGTAGTAAAAAATAATCATAAAATAGAATGAAACTTAGGATTTTCATAATATTATTTTATGTAGAACAGTTAAAATAAATTTTGTCGGATAGAAACTCTGGACGCTCTTTTAAAAACTTTAGCTAATTTACATTCTTTCACGATATAGACGATGGCTGCTACTAAAAGGAACGCAGGTTTGACATCAGCTGTTCATCGAGCAACATTGAATGATGAAGAATTGGTAAGTCTATTGGTTAACAAAATAGTTATAATATTTATATGATAATAGAAAATACATATATGGTTGACGATACCACTGACGCCATCAAATGAGGATACTCATAAAATGCGGATATTTATAATTTTTATATACATAATTTGATAATCGAGTATGTTACAGAAAATGCACGTATACAAGAAGACTTTGCAAGCTCTTATTTATCCAATATCATCAACAACGCCTCATAATTTCGTGCTATGGACAGCGACATCACCGACTTATTGCTACGAATGTGAAGGCTTACTGTGGGGCATCGCACGGCAAGGAGTTAGGTGTACAGAGTGTGGCGTCAAATGTCACGAAAAGTGCAAGGATTTGCTCAACGCTGACTGTCTGCAGAGTAAGTTTTTGTTCATATTTGTGACAAATTCAGTTTCTTACACTAATAACAATTGGCTTAATACCGATATGCCTGTTAGAAACGTTGTATATTTAGAGAATATATTGAAATTATTAAAAATATAGTGAAACGCCCATGATATTTATTTATAATCGTTAAGTCAATTGTTAAATCTGATAAGAAGATAATAGTACTAGCTATACATTAAACTCCCATTGAAAACATTTAGATTATTACTAAACATATTATAATAGTTACAATCCAATAGAACACACAAATCTAGATATTCTATGAAAAACTATAACCACGTGTGAAGTCACGGTCACGTCCTCAATACGACGATCGTTACATCATAAAGATATATCCATGCTTACGTCTTCCATGTTTTCTACTTTTCTGGCAGCGGCAAAACGCCGTTCTCCTTATTAAGTTGAAGTAGTGTCAAGATGCACTTGTAGTGGGTCATAGTAGACAAGATCTTTGTTGCACAACGACGCCGAAGGCAATCATGTTTGTTCTAACATTCTACAAAAAGCTTAATAGCCGTTAGGTTACCATACAGCAAATGGTTTCTTCGGTTCTACTGCACTGAACCAACAAACTTAGCTGTAAAAAACTTTTGAAATTTATCTAAAAATAGATTTTATTATTGATTAAATCACTATTAATACATTGTGATCTTATGTAATGGAAATTAATATTTTATTTTGAGATTATATTATAATAATAAAACACTTGACATCATTTTGACACACAAGTGTATGGAGATAGAGCGGATGTTCAAATAATAGTCTTCTGATCTCATGGAGTTTGAAAAGCACTTAATAGGTCATCCGGCTTCTCAAGTTTTCTGTCCTTAACGATTTACATCGGTTAAGATCACTGATCAGTTGGATTTGATAAATTAGATGAAATGTTTATATAGAATAGTATTATTATGAGCTATGTGTTGTGGCATAATAAGTACCTATATGGAGAAAATTTTAACTTTTCCATCATAATAGCTTTGCATAGACGGTCAGCCTATGGAAAGCGCGCATTTGGGTTCTACCGCTTGAAAGACGTTCTTCAGAGTGAGATAAATTTTTGATATGCCAATTAAATAATATCTGATTTAATTTTAATTATTTTTTATCTATACGAAATGATATAACGATCGTCATATTTCAAGAGTATAGTTTCCACATAATTGAATAGATTTAGCGACGTAGATGACATCCAAACCTAAGGTAACATTCATATCCGTTGCTGTGGTAGGTAATATTAATTGGCTAAATCAATATTATAAAATTGTTGTAGACTAAATTTCTTTAAAAAACGAATTATGCATGATTATTGATGTATAAAATTCTTGCATGGTCGTCAATCGCTGAGAACACGTATATCAATGGGCTAACATAAAAATGATACTGAGCCCTTGCATCATAAAGGAGTTTGTATACAACATTGTAAACAAGTCAATAGTAAACTCGAATCATATATTTATTTTTCATAAAATATCATATATTTTCTTCTCAACGTTGTATTTTGATTTTACTCTTTCCTTATTTTTATGTGTGACCTCATATAATACAGCATGAAACCTTCTTCCAATACAGTTATCCTTTTCGCTTTATCGGTGTGCATGGCTATCGGTGTGAAATTGACATTACATTGTTTCAAAATTCAACCTCTTATATATTCGGCTAGACTCATACTCGAAATATCATCCAGGCGGGCAGTCGGTATATAAGTACTCCATTTCTAAATGTTTCTTTCAATATAATGATAAATAGTCGACTGCACGTCAACACCATACGTTAGTCTACATTTTAAAAGCATTGATATTATATTAAACATACAAATTATATTCACCATTCGTTTTGTTTTCTTAACTATATTATTCTTATTTTTTTCCTCTTTTTATGATGTTTGATGATTTATGTTAATTTAAATTGTCTTAGCTTTGATTCTTGTTAATATTAGTTTTCTATATATTCTCATAATTTTTAAAAATATGTAGTTATAAATGTATCGTATTATGTATAAATTATCTGTATACTATATTTTTAGATCTAACGAATACGATTATTTATACGATATTTTGGCAATGTTTTTGAAATGTAGGCACTTGTTCAATTAGATAGGAATACCGACCCTGTTCCTCACAGGTTACCCCGCCCAGCGCCGAAACTTGTCAAGAGCCCTTAAACAAAATTAACGTGAAACTTTCTGTTCAATTATCTTTCAAAACATTCTGCATTTTCTGTTACACCACTGTTGTTAAAAGACGCCTAAAGCTTCGAAACACAAGCGCCCCAATGAAATGAATTCCAGATGTGCCTGTTCAGCAATGTGTGCACGCAGTCCAAGTATCTGTCCACTTCGATATTATATGTGGTCTTAGTTTATTTTTCTTAAATGTTTTAATTTATAGTCTTCCGCGTTTATGTATTTGTTTTTATTATTTGTACTTTTTATTATCTATATCCTCAAATATTATAAACTAAATGGTTAAAGTGCTAAAACAAATAAATAATATAAAATAATAAAAAAATATAATTGCTATAAACACTACACTATACTAATACACAAGGGACATACCACTCTTGATTATCTTGACGCTATTTTTATTGCCAATTGAATTTTTCATAAGGCTAATTAAATAATTATAATATTTAGTGCATAAATAGCATTGAGATACGTTTTTAAAAAAATGGCGCCGTGCTCAGGTTTGCTCCGGCTGGCGCCGCTCAAGGTTTTCGACTCAATCAGATCTGACAGTTCATTAAAATATTAAAATTGCAGTTGTGAGTTAGAATCTGGTTAGGTTGTGTCCGTTGAGTGGTCGTGGCAGGCCTGACCGCAGGGCGGGGGGGCCATCCCGGCGCAGCCCGCACTAACCAAGAGCAGTATTGGCACCGCCTGAGCAGTGTGTTTCGCAGGGGCTGCCGAAAAATCTTCCAAGCATGGAGCTGAGGACAAAGCAAATTCAATCATAACTGCTATGAAGGAGAGAATGAAACAGCGAGAACGAGATAAGCCAGAAATTTTCGAACTTATCAGGTAATTTTCGGAAAATACAACTACGGCAATAAATAAGACAAATATTTTTTACTATGTACATATATTTGACTCTTAAAACTGCATAATTATGACTTTATGATTTCTTATATCTAAGATTTGTTTCCTTAATGTATATTATATATTGGGACATAACAATGAACAGGTTTAAAAATAAGACTGAATGTATCTACACTTCAAGATAAATGCATTTTTGTAAAACTTACCATAAAATGCGTTAAAATTTTTGACCTTTATGTATATGCAACAGACAGGTGTTCAGCATTGAATCAGAGGGGCATTCGGCACACATGAGCACCGTGAAGCAGTCCGTCCTAGATGGCACCTCAAAGTGGAGCGCGAAGATCGCCATCACAGGTTCGGAGATGTGTCGTGATCTTTTTTATAGATCTCGTTGCAGATATCCAGGATTCCGGAGGCGCCGCTCGGGACATCACCAACACAACACAAACACACTTAATTTACTAGTAATTTTCGTTTCATGTGGCGGCCAGGCGGACTTTTAACGTCGACCCTGATACTCACATAGACAGCCTCGAACAGGCCGAGCAAATCACTATAGAAGGGACTTCGAAATGGTCCTGCAAAATCGCCATTACAGGTTTGCAGTGGTCTTTTGCGGCTCCGAACCGCACGCTCGCAAAATTTGATTCTATTAGTAATGACTTCGCCTATTTTCTCTATACCACTTTTTGATATGTGTTAAAATTTATAAATAAATTTAAAAATTAATTTATCAGTATTTTGGGACAAATCGAACATTTTAGCAGATATCAAAAACTTCTTTGCAACTTTACTTTACCTTACTTTACTTTACTAACCCAATCCATTCACGGTCGTTAGTGCACCGCCTCAAATCACTTCTATTGACAAAACGTAGCTTTTTACAACCATTACACAAGGAAATTCCACGAATCTAACACTTACAGAAAATAATATTTTAAACAATTTGTGCACACAAATTCAATTGTTACAATTTGAACAACATATTATGTTAACACTGTACACAATATATGATAAGTGCAAACAATGATCCAGTAACACGTTTGTTAAATGAACACTTGCATGAATATCACGAATTACTATTAATAATTTGTTACTGTCACTCACTTCCAGACCCGACACTGTTATGCGGACAATATATCGATTGGATGGATTCACTCGAAATTATCCAAATTTAAAACCCCTAGTAGACCTGAATAGGTGAATGCATAAAATTAGCGAAGCAAACGCATGCAGGATATAAAACCTGTAAGACGAATATCCTTTTCTCTTCTTCCTTCTGCTATCTGTATCTTCTATTCTGAAACTTTCGATTCGTGAAAATTCCACTTTAGATTTCATATCCGTACATAATTTTTATTCATATTTTGAAATTTACCTTGACCAAGTTTGCATTAGAGTTGCGAATGTAGTCGCTATATTCAAGTTGTTTTAGACTCGAGTTTGGGCCTATACATAGATAAAATTCTGGTAGATTTGAAGCTAGCGTCTTCCTACCCCCATTCCAACATACCACAGGAAACCTGCATTAAGCTACGAATCATCGAGGTAACGTTACAATTGTGAAAGGTAAGTTAAACTTGCTAGGATCATATTTATATTAAAGGCATATGTTACTAAGTATATTGCAAATCATCTCATGATTAATAGTTATGATGACAGAGTAAAATAAATGTATTAATTTGTATAAAATTTTGTTGTTTCATGTAAAAGTAATTGCCTATAAAATTGTTTTGCAACGCCAAAAACTAAGCTTAATCATAACCCAAGTAAAAGAAGTATTTTGAAAAATAGATCATTTTAATTTTAGATTAAGCAAAATAAATGTTATTAAACAAAATAATTGATATAAAAAGGATGAATAATGTTAACCTATTTATTAAAAACGAGTTTTTCGTATACAGTCATCTGCGCTCAGGGGTTAATAGCTAAAGATAAAAGCGGAACATCCGACCCATATGTAACCGTCCAAGTAAGCAAAGTGAAGAAGAGAACCAGAACAATGCCTCAGGAACTCAACCCAGTCTGGAACGAGAAGTTTTACTTGTAAGTGTTATTTCATCAACTTGTTTTTTTATGTCACCTATTGCTAATACACTCCGGTCTCCATTTTCCGCTAAATTCTGGAGGCATTGCATGTTGAGTGGTGAAACTCAATGTCGCACATTGCCTCGACACCTCGACAGAGCTAAAGAAATGGAAATATTAAATATTCCTTTTCCTCCAGTGGAAATTGAACCCATAACCTAACGCATTTATAGTCACACTTTAATCTCTATCACTTGTAAATTTTTTCATGATTTCAGATTGAATACTTTCTTTGTTTTAAAATACGCATAACAGTTACAGTTATTTCTGACATAACAAAAATGTAAGCAAAAGTTACATCACAGGAAAATTTTGAAAGTTGCAAAATAAAATCCTTCAAAATTGCTTATTTTGTTATAGCGAATGCCACAATTCATCCGATCGGATAAAAGTAAGAGTCTGGGATGAAGACAACGACTTGAAGTCAAAACTTCGGCAAAAGTTGACGAGGGAATCGGACGATTTCTTGGGTCAAACAATCATTGAGGTGAATAATAAAAATGCAAATGCTTCTAATAGAATTCGAACAATAAATATAATATATTCTATAATAAAATATTCTATAACCAACACGACTGCTCCCATTTTTAAAGTAATTATTGTTAATTTATGTTCAACACACAACATGTTTTTCAACACGCAAGTATTGGTTTTCATGATTGTACTTTTTACAATTTGGCCTACTTTCCTTAGTTGTTATTGTGTCATTATACAGAGCCAGCTTATATTTCATTGGTTTTTTGATTTAGGTGCGGACACTGTCAGGTGAAATGGATGTATGGTATAATCTGGAGAAGCGGACAGACAAGTCAGCGGTTTCGGGCGCCATCAGGTTGCATATCAATGTTGAAATAAAGGGAGAGGAGAAGGTGGCGCCATATCATGTCCAGGTAAGTGTAGATATTAAAGAAAATTACTCATTTTATATCAAATATAAGACACAAATTATATTTACCAAAATAAATCAAATCGTTCTAGCTGAGTGTAATTTAAAAGTATATTATAACTACATTGTTATAAAACACGGAATAAAATATGCAATGAAAAAATTAATTAGATAAAATCTCAACTCGAATACGTGACGTATTCAACACAAAATAAAGTGAAGTTAATCATAATAATAATCAATTAGTATTATCATTTATAAATCAAGCAAATTATAGATATATAAATTTAATATAAATAAAAAAAAAATTAAACGTTTATTACATATTTTTTTGTAAATTTATTAATTAAACTTCTATTTAACTAAATTAATTTTCATTTTACTGTTGAGCCATAATACATTTCTGCCAAGTAGGTATTCGTCCAACCTTTTCACACTCCATATGGGAAATTCAACAGGTTTTTATATATTGGCACCATGCCTTTTGGCCAAAAGCCAACGCCTCGGTAATCATTGCGTTAGTGCAGCAATTACTAACTTAGCCGAATAGCTGGAATACTGAATAAAGTGAACAATAATCCGAACCGCATACGTTAATTCCCTTAGCTTGTGAACATGGTGTGATTTGCGTTGATATGCATATATATTTTTAGGGCTCCGTATCTCAAAAGGCATAAACGCAATTTTTATAGCATCACTTTCTTGTTCGTCTGTCTGTATGTCAGGACCATTTATCTCGAGATCGCATGGAGGTGTCAAGTTGAAATTCATATCAAATAGGAAATATGGTCCCTTGAAGCATAGAAGAGACCAGTCGTGGCGCAGTGGCACTAAGTGTGACTGTAAAACCGATTGGTTGTGGGTTGGATCCCCACTCGAGGAGATGAAAT
>DWAO01000463.1:0-25591 GCA_018230605.1 Heliconius congener
ATATATATATATATATATATATATATATATATATATATATATATATCTCTTTTTTTGTGTGTGCAATTAAGAATATTCTTTCTATTCTATTCTCTATCTAACAATTAATTAGCACTTTCTGCAGTGCGGGAGGTAACTCTGACCGCAGGTACTGTGGGTTACATCGAAATGATTAACGTGATGCAATATAGCATTTAGACAAACCAAGCCAGCCATGTCAGCCAGCCTGTAGAATTTTTATTCAAACCAGTAGTTCAGTTAAAACACTTCAGGTTTATATTATTGTTATACTCTTCATAAATGTAGTAGGTATTCCGTCATGGTCTCTTCTATGAATACTTACAATGTCCCTTTAGATTAGAGGTTTTTCGTCCTGACATCCCATTCATACAGCATTTTTACCTAATTCATGTAAAAAATATGTACTTAGGTATATGTGGTAGTGGCGAGATAACATTTGTTCCCAGAGCTGGAAGGTAAAAAATGTTAAGGGAATGAGAGTCACATTTATAGCCGTCATGATTACAATCAGACACTGTTGCCATTGCCCCACGGCGACATTATACATATAAATGAGTGACATGTTTCTCCATTTTCTACTTTACACCAAGACTTTTAAAACAAGTATCGCAGACCTTGTTTTAAAAGTCTTGGTGTAAAGTACCCAACAGAAAGTTAACCTCAATAGGTATACCGACGGCGATACTTTACATATTTATCGAACTTGTAACCTTCGCGGTCACACATGACATACATAATTGCGTCATGACGAAATTAATTCTTAAGATTCTTACCGTAAACAGTATGTATGAAAATCAACAGTAAAAATGCTTTAAAATTTCATTTTCTCCTTCTAGTAACGTGGTGAAGCGCGGCATTGAGTTAAAAAACATTAAAATTATTTTGGGGAGGATGGAGGAGGGAAAATATTTTACATTACATTGGAAATCGAACCCACAACCTGTCGTGCTTAAAGTCGCGCACTCGCGCCCCTGTCCCACGACTGGCCTTGAATGTACAATATTTGATTTTAAATGCAATAAAGAGTATTATTATTTGTACGTGTCAATGATTTGTTCGCAGTTTTTTTTTATAAGTTTTTCCTCCATATTCCAGATGACCCACAGTTCAGCGAGCTGCTGTGGCAGGCGGATGTGGCCGTCGATAATGGTATATTCCCAGAGAGGATATATCAGGGTTCCAGCGGGTCCTACTTCGTTAAGAATCCCGGCGGGGTAAGTGTTAATTATAAATTTTAGATTCATAATTAATTTCTCTTTTGTTTTATTTATTTGTTGTATTATAGCCAAATTATGTAAAATAATTAATATGTAAAATATATACTGTGAAATTCATCTAAATCTATTCAGTAGTTTGAGCGTAAAAGTGGAACGTTATTTAGAGAATTGATTTACTGGTAAAAGGGAAGAGATACAATATGTAAAGAGTCACGACTCAAACAATACAGGTTTGATGCTTTCACGTCACAAGGATGCGACTGTAAACACGACAAGTTGTGGGTTCGATACCCACTCGGGGCAATGAAATAATTAATATTAATATTTCGCCACTCAATATGAAATGTCTCTAAAATTCTGAGGAAAATGGGGAACGCAAATGTCGTTATGGGAACAGAGTGTCTTAACACTAGGTTCCGAGTTTCCCTCTGCCTACCCTGCTATGTGACATATATACTGTACAGATGAAAAATTGTACAGTAATTTTTAACAGTTATTGACTTAAATATACATATTTTAATAGTAAAATAAAGAGGCGTGGAAATGAAATGTCTTGACTCTTGACTCTCGCTCTATTGAAATAGATTATTGTAAGCACTTTTAAATGGCAGAATGAACTTATAAAAATATCTACCACTGGCTCGGAAGGCAGTTCTGCTAAAAAGAACCGACAAGAAACTCAATAAGTAGTTGTTCTTTTCAATGTAATTATTTTAATTTAATTATTACATAATTTATATTGTTGTAGTGGCAAACTTAATATACAACGTGGAATTTAATTATAAATACGTGTATGTTCAGACACAAAAAAATATTTAGTAACTTTTTGGGGGCGAAAATTTGACGTTTGACTAACAGACAACGTACCGTAACCATTTTTTTTTCATTTATCATGCAGGGACTTTCGAAGGTTTTAAAAAAAACCAATGAATCAGTAAAAAACAGAACTTATATATCATTTTATAATCCACACAACTCACGGGCGGCCACTAATATTATGTGACTACCTTTAATTACTATCTTACAAAAAATATAAAATAAAAATATGAAATAAATTTAAATATTAATCCTTTGCCCTTAGTAAAGTTCAACTACAAAACGCCTTCGTTAAAACAGGTTGAGCGCCATTGAAGCGGATTGCGTAAATTTCATAATTAAAATTGTATTGATTATAATTCGTAATATTGGCGGTTGACGTAGCCGCGTTACTTGCGTAACCGGAATATTTGTTAGTATAATAAGGTGACGTTATAATGCCGTTAAAGGAAAGTAGTTGTTGGCGATGGTTGGCGGTTCTGTTCCATGTGGGGGAGGGTGGGTGTTAAGCGTAATTATTTTTTATAGTTCCAACTAAAGGTCCAGTATTGATAGCATGTTTGATAAAAGAAATCGGAAAATAATATAGATTACAAAGTATTACATGTGTACAAAAATCAGCTTCACGCTCTATCCCGCACACAGCAGGGTAGGCAGGGGAACCTAGTGTTAAGACACTCTGTTCCCCACTTTCCGCCGAATTCTGAAGGCATTGAGTCGGAACTCGACGCCGCACTTTGCCTCGACACCAGCGTAGAAATGGAAATATAAATTTAAATAAATATTTATTTGAATAAAGAAAAGTAAATGGCTATTTGAATAGAGTATTTTTAATTTAAAAAGTAATTTTGCGAAGTTGTCTTCGCTCTCCATGCTTGATGTAGATATGACTGAAAATGGAGAAAATATAATAGTCTTAACGTGTAATTACGGTTTCATTGCGTAATATTATTTCTTCTTCATGTAATAATATGACATCATTATAACTAGTATCCAAATATAAATCATGCATCAATGTTACATATCAATTGTGACGCGCGCACTCGCGGGACTTTAAGTCTTGTACTTATTGCCACTATCTCGTGGGTACGACGCGTCTCAATGAAACTAATAAAGCAAATATATTGCGAAAACATATAATTGCAATTATGTATACAAAGTCACGAGATAACGATTTCATTTTATTTTTAAACTGTACATTAGAGGAGAGTCATGGAGCAGGGATATACGGGTCCCCGCTATATACAGGGGGACCCGTATTTAAAAAAATATACAAATATAAATCGAGTATCCACATATAAAAATATATTGACGTTATATATTATTTATGGGTAGATTATCTTTCACATCATCTAGATTTCTGACCTCTCATTGTCTGAACTCTAAGACTTCTCAGCGTTTAGTTATAGACCTAATTTATAAAATCCTTTTTCTTAACTTCACGTATATATCTACGTTACGTTACGTTATATAGAATTCAATTTTGTCCCTGCGCCACGACTGGCCTCTAATTTCTCTAAATTCTAGTATGTGATGAGTACTGCTCTTTAAAACAAATCAAATTGTCATTATTTAGTCAATATTACAGATTAAAATAGAAAATGTGTTATTTAAATCAGTAATATAGGCTAAATGTCAGATACAATTTGACGTTAGTGGAGCATAGATAAATAATTCCTTTACGGGGTTAAGGTAACCGTTAGTCTGGTCATCTTTTTTGGTCGTAAGGATACAACAAATTATTTCAGTAAAACATTTTTTTTTATTTTTGTGTATTTATATGCCAAAAAAATAAAAATCATTTAAATGAACAAATCATATAAACATAATATGAATATGTAAATACATACTGTTGTCTTTGCATAATTCTATCAAATTACACTAGACATTATAAATAGAAACATATCTATTTATGATCTACTATCACAAAATAAATTCCTTAACGTTCTTTAAATTATTTTTCAGAAAATAATAGGCGTGTTCAAACCAAAGGACGAGGAGCCGTACGGAAGGTTAAATCCGAAATGGACCAAATGGATGCACAAGTTGTGCTGTCCGTGCTGCTTCGGCAGGTCGTGTCTCATCCCGAACCAGGGGTACCTGTCGGAAGCGGGTGCCAGCCTGGTGGACTCAAAGATTGGGTTACGGATAGTACCGAAGACCAGGGTCAGTTAACTAAATATCTGTACGATGATAGTGTTAATTTTTTTGCACTAGTATAGCTTGCAAGGATTTAGCTGAGCTTTCTTCATCATTTGTGTGAATGTTTATTAAAAGTAGAGGCAACAATTTTTTTTAAATAATGTTAATCTCTCCACTGGAAATGCATCCTCATAACTCTCTCTTCTCGGATAAGTTGCTTGAATTAACCTTAAATTATCCCGTTATACTATCGATAACGCTATTTGTTACTGCTTGGTCACATACATTTTTCTATTCCTGTCACGCTCTCTCACAACAACAACAACAACACTTATTTTGTAGTAATATAGTAAATAAATCAGCTTCACGCTGTATCCCGCACACAGGCGGAACTCAACGCCGAGCTTCTCCTCGATACCAGAGCGAAGAAATGAAAATATAAATGTAAATAAATATTTCACTTCCTCGAGTGGGGATCGAAGCCACAATCAGTCGATTTTACAGTCACACTTTGTGCCTCTGCGCCACGACCGCATACAATATTTGATATTGGCATAACTTTTTATTTAGGAACTGGTTTAAATAAAACTAAAATTAAACATTAAATATTAGGTGAAGTTTGTCAAAATAATGTAAATAAAATGAAAACAAAAATAACACCAAATATTAAGTGAAGTTTGTGAAAATAATTTAAATAATATTAAAACTAAATATTAAGTGAAGTTAGAAGTAAGAATACAATAAATAAAAACTGCATTCAAATCAGTTAAGCCATTTCTTAGTGTTGCGTGGACAAACGCACAGACAAACAGACAATTTTTTTTTAAATTATTGTTGTAGGCTGGGCTTTTACAATGATAAATGTCTCCAATAATAGATTTTCTCATATATCTCCCGTGTGCAAATAGCGATGTAGTACAGTTTTACAATATGTATAGATAAGGCACCAGATGTTGTGGTAATTTTTAACTAAAAAAGGATATTATGACGACAATTCCAGGTGGTGAAGCTGGTATCGGAGACGTTCAACTACTTGCGCATCGACCGCGAGCGCTCGCGGCTGAAGCGCGCCATCACCGAGCAGTTCCCCAATTTAAGGTTTAATAGAATGGGATTACCGCCCAAGGTATTATTTTTGTTTTTGTACATATCTTGGGATTTACATATTTACGTAGATCTTTATAACAAACTAATTAAAAAATCTTAACGTAGCGGGATTTGAATCCGCGCTTGAAAAAGTGCGCTCTTACTGCTAAGCCATACATACTCATCAAGCTACGTCGAAATTCTTATTCACTTTTTACAACTTATTTTTAATGTTAGCAGCTCTGTTCTAGTGCTCTGTCAAAGTGTCTCTGTGGGGAGATTTTTACAAATTTCCGCTAATTAATTATCCAAGATCTTGGACGGTTTCCAAGAGGTGCGGGTTCAAATTTCTAAAACGGCTTGTTTACACTATCTCGCCATGTACTTTAGATCTTAAAAGAAGAATTTCATTGTGGGATATAGTGTGACGTTACAACAACGTTAATATATGTATGTTTATGGTTCCAGGTGGGTTCCTTCCAAGTGTTTGTAGAGGGTTACAAAGACGCAGACTATTGGTTAAGGCGCTTCGAACAGGAACCTCCCTCATCACAAGTCATGGACACGTGAGTCTTTGATATTGCATCTTTTTATATTCGTTTAACTAACTAACACCTACTCTAAGTTTTTCTATGTCTTGTGGCAGTACTGTTGTGGATAGATTTTTTCATTTTAAAGTAACATTTCTTGCCTTATATTTAAACTTAATAACACTTAATCTAGGTGATATATAAAATCATTTCTTATCATCCGACATTGATATCTTTAATGATGATCACAAGGTGATAATATATTATATACTAATACTTTTAACGTTATTAAAGTTGTAAAATAGAACCATTCGAAGTTGCTAATGGTCCAGTCTTGTCTGACAATACTGACATTTTATATGTAACCGATAACTAAATACAGATTCACGTTTTTTTCCTTTACAAAATCGCTTCGCCTGCGTTTCATGTCAAATGATAGAACTAAGCGCCGCGCTTTTTCTATTGACTTATAAGTTGAATTTCTTGTATGTGTCAGTTTCCAGCTGCAGTTCGAGCGGCTGGTGGTGCTGGACTACATCATCCGCAACACCGACCGCGGCAACGACAACTGGCTCATCAAGTACGATGTTGACGCCGACCACGGCATGACCGAGCCCTCGGTGAGATAAACACCTATACACACAACCATACGCGTGTAACATGCATAGACACACACACACACACTTAAATTCATATACAGTTTGTAAGCGCCTGCGCTTTTTTTACAGGAGGAGCATATAGGAAAAAAACAAACAAATACATAAAAAAAATATCAAGATACATCAGTAAGACGTAGAATTATTATTATTTTCATATCATGATTTCTGTTCTTACTGTATAACGTGTGACTCAGTTATCAATGGATACTATACTAATATGTAAACACTTACTGCTACAAAAAATACTACTAAACGTTGTCGTTCTATTACTTTTCATTATGTTATAACGTACCAAAATAAGAAAATAATATATTTTGTTCTATTTTACGCCTTTGTTTTCTTTATAACTAACTACATAGAGAAAATATTTACGCGTATAATAAGGCATTGGCGTTGCCATAGCAATGTGTATGAAACTTTATAAACATAAAAATGTCGATTCACACTCTGTGTAAGCAGGAGTGGGGCGCGGGCGCGGGCGGCGCTGCGGTGCGCGTGGCGGCCATCGACAACGGGCTGGCGTTCCCGTTCAAGCACCCCGACTCGTGGCGCGCGTACCCCTACCACTGGGCCTGGCTGCCGCACGCCAAGCGCCCCTTCAGCCGCGCCACGCGCGACCTCGTGCTGCCGCTGCTGTCCGACATGCACTTCGTGCAGGACCTCGTGGACGACCTGCACGCCCTCTTCCGGGTCAGTCGCTGTAAATAGAGTATCTTAACACCAAGTGTTGTCGGGATATAGTGTGAAGTCTGAAAAACATACTTACATCTTCCCTACTCCTGCACATCTCTACCGGGTGGTATTGTAGAAAAAAAAGAAAGAAGGGACTGTGTTGTTATAGGAATGTATGTTACAAGAATTTCATGATTCTCCTGTCATTCTTTTTTTATTATTGCTGGTCACATGTGCTGGTGACTGTGAGACCCCTTATTTAATGTAAAGTAACAAGACACCACTCCCGCAGCAAGACAAGGGCTTCGACCGCGGGCTGTTCGAGCGCCAGATGTCGGTGATGCGCGGACAGCTGCTCAACCTCACGCAGGCGCTCAAGGACGGCAAGAGCCCCGTGCAGCTCGTGCAGATGCCCGCCGTCGTGGTCGAGAGGTACCACTGCAAAAGTGTCTGGTTGCAGGACAAAGCGCAGCGTTCAGGCTATTCATATTTATTGAGAGATTAGCGGGAAGCAATGAAGCGTACGTCCGATTGAGTCACCGTGACGACGATGATGGCCGTTGCACAGATATATACATGATGTACACGGACATATTCCGTGAAGTTAACAAAATCACATTCACACATTTTATGTTCACTTCCACGACGTCGTGGCCGTCCTGATCTCACCTATAGATAGTTGCGCAGTCTTTAATTTATTATTTTTCTTACTATTGATCGTTTTATTTCCGAATGAACAATGAGCAAAAGAACGGTATACATAACTTTAGTATGGTCACGACTCGTCGACCGCACTGTACTACAACATTATATATTATATAATATACAAAAATAAACAAATGTAAATTAAAATGCACATTTATGACACTAAACTAAGAAATACAATAAATCAAACACGATGTTACGTATGCAGGTCTAAGAGCGGCACGACGTCGTCGCGTTTCTTCGACTCGTTCCAGCAGCGCTTCCAGCACAAGTCACCGTTCTTCTCGTGGTGGTGACCACCGCGGACTACCTCCATCATCACCACTACTGCAGGTGAGTACACTACTGAAGGATGGTCTGATAAACAAATTAAAACTAAACTCGATTAATAATTATTAAATATTTTATTCCGTCGAGTGGGAATCGAACCCACAGCTGTCACGTTTGCAGTCGCTCGATTGGGCCCTGCAGTACGACGGAGCGTTTATTTTCTATATAAACAATGTTTAATAATTATGTTTCTTTTTTTTTCAGGAAGCAAAAGGTTTTCGGCGAAGCTGTTATATAATATAGAATCATTTGTATGTATGTATGTATGTATGTATGTAGGCTAGTTCCATGTACTGTTAATGTTAAAGTTGAACTCTTGTTGCAACGAAATAGAGTCTAAACTCGTCTAATTCTACCAAAACACGTCTAATTACATATAAAATTTGTCTAAATTGTATAATTTTGTGTAATGAAATATGTTTAATTATATGGTCAATCTTTATTTAACTTGGTTTTATCGATATTAATCCATAAGTGAGTAAATTGATTTTAGAATATTGATTTGAATATCGATTTTATGTTTATTCTACATTTTTAATATCAATTTTAATTGATACAAAAAACATCAATTTGCCTTTATGTTACAGATCTAATTCTATGAATATTTTTCTGCACCAAGATCATTAATATTATGAAACTGTTTATTAATTTAGGGTTGAAATCGATAAACTTTCATAAATTTCATAAAGAACAGATTAAAAATACTCCAAATGATGACAAAATGTGTATAATTTTTGTTAATTCAATCAAAAATTATCAAAATAATATAACTTAAATATATTTTTAGCTAATTTCAATTCCTTTTATGTACATATTTTGTTATTAATAACTTTATTTTCCTTTTTTTATTACTTTCAAAGAAAAAAAAATCATCTACTTCTTGTCTTGTCTTGTTCTTGTCTATTATATTTTTATTCTTTTATAAACTTTTTAATAACTAAAATTTTCCGTGGCGGAACCTACCAAAATTAAGTAGAAAATGGATACAGAAATGATTATTTCTAAAAATATTTTGATTTCCCCCACTTTATTCTATAAATAATGTCTATAAATTGGGTACTGCAGAAAAGGGAGTGTCTGAACACTAAGTTTTCTGTCTATCCTGCTGTGTGCGAAAATGCAAAAATCAATTATAATACCGATTACCACCTAATTAGGTATCGATTTAATTGCATCTATTCAATGAGTTGTATATTTTACGTAATAAGGTTCCGTCAGTATTTCTGTTTAATTTACATTGTTTTTCTTTAAAGCGATTCATTCCAACCGTACTAGTGCCGTCACACGGTAAGTTCTGTATATACGAAGCTTGTTTTTGTAGCTGCTATGTACTTGTATTATATTTTTGTTGTAAAAATACTGAAATTTCTCACTGATTTCTCGACTGGCACTAAGAAGTATTTGGAAAAAGAAAAACAAATTGTAAATTACTTATAAGTTTCATAAAGCAGCTATTTAAATAGGCTTTCTGTATATATTATGTTTGTCATATAATTAATCACTAAATATTATATTATATTTGTGTCTTATAAGAAAATGCTAGAATTTACTTCTGTTAAGTAGTTGATGTGTTTATCGTCATAAAAGTGAAAAAAAAACAATCGATTGTAGACGGAAAAATCGATTAAATATCTGTAATATTTTGAAGTATTTGTGTCGTGTATAATATCATTATAGGTTAAAGTCAGAGTTTATTTTTAGAGTTAATTTGCTTTATAAGTTTGTTTTTTATGTGTATCGAAACCAATATTTTCTTTCTTAAAACCTGTATATAATCTGTGATGATATTTTCACTAAACACGCCTATTCCTTCGTACTTTAACAACTTGCCGTAAAAAATATAAAACATTTGTTTAAAATTTTTTATTTATATAATTTAGTATCAATTTCCACTGTTATTAATCTTAATTTAATAGGTAACAATTTTTTTTTTTAAATCTGTCATTAACCACAGATAATGAGTTATTTTATATAGAAAAATGTAAAACTAGCGTTGGTTTATACAATTATAAATCATATTTAAACGTTTATATCCTATTAAATAATTACTTTTAAAAAACCTTTCAATAAAGAAAATACCTAAAAATAATTTTATTTGATGTTTCTTAATTATTTAAAAAATAAATAGTAAATCTGTTTTAGTTAATTTAATTACTTGCTAAGCGCTTTATTGTGATTGTCTAAATATTTTTTTTATACTATTATGTAAATTACACCTAATACTATGGAATAGTCAATAAGGTTAAGAAATGATCCTTGCATTTCTATAGCTGTGAAATATTATATTTTAAAGTTGATTGTTTTTTTTGTTTACATTAGAAATATTGGAATTTTCATATTATTCGACTTAATGAATTAATTTTTGGCATTTTTTTTTTCACTGTGTCATTGATTAATCACGTTATAGAGCAGGAACAAAATAATTATACATTTATAGCCTCATTCTGTATATATCAGCGTAGGATGAGAGAGTGGTGTTAAAACATTCCGTTTCTCATTTGCGATCTGATCCTTAAGGCATTCTATGTAAGTATTGGAACTATACATGTTGTCAGTGTAGGCCTCGTAGTAATTATAATTTTCAAAAAGAATGTTCACTCAACGCCTTTTTTGTTCTATTTTAATTTAAAATCCTCTTTTTTAATATAAAGTAACAGATTGTATTAATTAAGAGAATATTCATTCTATCATTTGTATGTTAATGTCATAGTGAATAAAAATATAACAGAAATAAAAGAAAAGTCTAGTTGTTATAATTTATAAGTAACAGACAAAGTGCCTGGAACGGTGTTTGACGGAATTCCAGCGATAGTACAATGTAGAAAGAAACGGAGAAAAGGGAGAGATCTCTTTTGTGACAGATACTTCTAGAACTAAACTGATGTTTTACAACTTCTTTTAGTTTTTGGTTTGTGAATGTTTACAATTGAATAAATAGATTACAAATAATATTAATATTGTTATTAATAAAATGTTTCCAGTGGCATAACTTAAGAATAAAATTATACTTGTGACAATTATGTTTAATCTAAAGATTTTTTTAAAGCTCCAAATTGAAAAAGATTTTATCTTTGCGTATCTAAAGAATTGTTGTAAAAAAATACTATTATTTAATACAATTTAGGAATTGTTAGCTTACTTTAAATGTAATCGAGTGTTTAATTAATTATCTATATATATATTGGCTGTATGTATATTTATTATTTATCTGTAATGTCAGTTTGTTCTAAAAGTGTAAAAGATACCACAGTGTGTAAATAGTTTTAACCAGTTTTGTTGGTAATTGATTCATGTTTATACGCATTATTTAATTTTTGAAGAAAAATATAATCACCATCGCATTTTTCAATTGTTTTATTCTTTATGCCCTTATTTATGTTTTTTATTTATTTAAATATTTTATAAAACGCCATTTGAGCGCTTAATTTTTTTATTACACAAATTAGTTTATCCCTATGGATATGGGAATCTCTAAATTGGTCAGAAAAACAATAAAGATTAGGTTATTTATTATTGATTAAAATTAACAATATGTTAACGCGTTTCGTGGACACAAGGATCGTGGAAAGAAGAGTTAAAACCAAAAGAAATGGTTTTTAAAGTGGATGGATATTTTAATTTTAAAATAATATCTTAATATGACTAAAAGCCTTTTACTTGCCAATGCAAAATTTATATATATGTTTTTACAAACAAATATATGACTATGAATTGAACTTTTTTTTACTTTATTTAACATATTAAGAATTTTGGGAAAAGTATACAGAAAATAACACAACAATTAATAAATAATAATTTTATTTAACAAATGCATCATATTGTACACGCGTTGTGCGAAATTAACTAAAAAGCTGAACTAAAATTATTTTGTAAGTAAAAATATAATAACAACAAAACGACAATAGCAGTAACAAAACAACAGGAATGCTTCATTTAGACTAGAAATATACTGGTATCAAATCTGGTGTTATTTAAATATAATTTAGCATTTCATTATTTTTAAAATCTTTTCTACTTCATGCATATACATATATCTCTATAAATAGGCAAGGTGTTAGGTCATTCTATTCTCCACTTTCTTTCATTATTTAGATATATATTTCACCTTGAATTGCGTAACCCAACGCTGCGTTTGCTCAAATAGATGGGAGATGCAATAATATTTCAAATTTAATTATTCTGAAGAAGTATTCGATCTAACCATCGCTAAACAATTACGATCATATTTTGTAACATTAGTTTCATTATTTAAATGTTTTTGGTTTGACATATTCGACTAGTTATTTTTGAGAGGGACATAAAATATATAAATTCATTAACATATACACATTTTCAATAAACACATTTACAATCCTAAGCATGTGATTACATTTTTTAAATATTTTAAACAAAAACATAGATATTCTGTATTTTATCTATAAATATCGATTCTAGATTTCATATAAAAAAAAATATCGATAAATGAATTATTTTTTATAGCTCATTATGATAATTTTTTTTCAGTTCATTTTCGTTCTTAATACAATCTATATATAATATTATAATGTAATAATATGTTTAATTGTCTTTCATAATCTTAGGATTATAAATGTTGAAATTCAATACAGTAAAACAAAAATGGATTTTAACCTATAACTCTCATCTCTACAGCTGAAATTGTAACATAACCCAGTTTTATAAAGTTTTTATAATGAATAGAGATACATTCTACTATACTATACAGCCATAGAAAACTGACTGGAAATGTGAAATAAAAATAGATTACAAAATATTTTTCAAATTTTCGATAAAAAAAGCTAATATAAAGCACCGGTAAAATTTAAAATAAATAATACAAAAAAATATAACGTTATTAACGTCAATCACTAAAAAATATTTAATTTTAGTAGTTTAATTTAAGCAACTAACTTTACTTTACAATATTCACTTGTATAGTAAAAACATAATAGCCTTAGGACTTACAATTTGTATATATATATATATATATATATATCTATTCATTCCATTTTTTATTTAAAAAAAAGCTAAAAAATACTTCTAACAAACAGCAAAAGCAAATTCTTATATCTAGACTGAGATCTCAGTGCCCCTAGACATATGTAATTTTAGCAAAGCTGAAATTATAAGGATTCAATATGTAATTAAGATAGTATGCGTGCTTACTAACTTGAAAGTGGGGCTCTTGTTTGAACCCTTTATAAGCACCCAGACAGAGACGTAACTTTATTTAGCGCTACCTCTGAAAGGGCACTTTCAAGTTAGTGACCAAACAGTGTCTTAATAATTAAGATATTAGACTAGTATTAAGAATAGTCCTACAAATTTTAGCTTTGCTTAAATTACGTAGGTCTGAGAGCCCTGGGATTATGGGCTAATACTTTAATTATGTATATACATAAATATATTCTATAATTAATAATAAATATTGGTATTAGCTTCACGCTGTATCCCGCATTTAGAAGGGTGTGCAGAGGGAACTTAATATTAAGACACTCCGACGTCCGCTTTCCGTTTATTTTATTGACTCTACGTGTATTATATACGCTACAATTGAATTATTATAAAAATAATTTAATACCTTGAATCACTAGAATTTAAGTATAATTTTGAATACAATATAATCATATAATATCAATAAATTTATAATTATTTCTACACAAGAAAAATGAATGTTTTTGTAAATTATATAAACTAGCACACAATCATTGATTATTTTATAAAATCTTATCATAACTGACTTGAAAAGCAATGTATATGTATGGACTAAACATTAAAGATTTCGAAATGAACCAACCCTTATTTCAATACCAGTAAAAATATATATAATATTTTTAAACATTATATATATTTTTAAATGATATACATGTACTTAAGTCAATACAAATGTATTTTAATAAGATGATCATTTAATTTCAGTAACATTCATTTTGTATTATTGATGTTGGTAACATTGATTATGCGGGTTATATTCGTAATACTATACAAATTTAATTAATTAAAGATGATGACCAGAAACTAACAAAATTTTAATATTAATAATGACGATAATAATAATATCAGTTTATCGTTGCATGTGCACTAGATGCTGGTACTTGACAAAGGCAATGGCGGCGAGTTCTTTGCAGAATTCCTCGAGGACTATCAACGTTTCTACAAGTTGATTATGCTCTCCGCTGGAAGAACAAAGATATATTAATAATATTTTAGGACCCTATAAAATAAGAATAATGAGAATTAAGCCCGGTTGTAATGTTTTTTTGGGGTTCGATTCCCGCTCGAATAATATTTTTTTAATGTTTTCATTTTCTCGCTCTAGTAACGGGGCTAAGCGCGGTGTAGTGTCCCACCACTCAACACGCAATGCCTCCGGAGTTAGGCGAAAAGTAAGAAACAGAAAGAAAGTTCTTATAAAGTTTATTACAATTATAATATAAAATTATGCAGTGAACACGATTTTTTAAAAATATTCTTTACTTTACTTACATTTCATCATAACTAGGATCCTCACTCATCAGCTGTTGTCTTGTATTTTCAATGACCTTCCTATAATTCTTAATCCTCGGCACTTCAATAGTGATCCTTCTGGCCACATCTTGCAATGTTTTGAACAACGTCGTCGTCTTCTTGCTCACAGGTAGGTATGGGTTCAGTAAATACTCGTGCAAATATGGATGTGGTAGGAGCGCTAATTTGGATATTATTGACGTCAAGTGTAGGTTTACTTGGTAAGGCTGATCTGGCATTCTTGATAGTAATTTGAATAACATTCTTAAGAACGGACCTTCATCGAATTCATTAGATTTTTGCTTGGAATTCTCCTCTTGGTGACCAAAATTGGTATTTTCTGGTCTGGCTAGGAGTTCCGAATTTCCTGGTTGGCTATGCATGCTGGTATGATGATGGAGGGCGTCAAACACGTGGTCCAAGTGTAAATCTGCTTCAGGTCTACTGTCTCGACTGTCACAGCTATGTGCTGAACTGGGGGCGATTTCAGTTTCTATTGTTGACCACTTATATGAAGATGTTATGTCAAGCCATAGCTGAAAATATTATTTGACAGTCATTGATTCGTTGTTTTGTGTAGTTAGTACAAATTCTATTTTAGATGATATACATATTTAGCCCATTTGGGCTCCTCCACTTGGGATCCTCCCAGGGCCCTCATCCTTGTGCCATTTTAGCAAAGCTGAAATTTTCCGGATTATTAGTCTTATATGGAGGTGGGGCCCTTTTAGAGGTAGCGTCAACTAAAGTTACGCGCTCACTTACGTCAAAATAGAAACGTTCGTATTCAACGATGTTTCAAGAATAATGTAAAAAAGTAAATTTATTATTGTCAGAGATGCTGCACTATTAAACTAAAATCCTTCAAATTTCAGCTTTGCTGTGCGCTGTGAACTGTCTTATTTAGAACATAAGTAATTATGATCTGTAATCATTGAATTATGATATTCTAAAACAATTCTTATAAAATAGGCCGAACCTGGATTGGTTCAAACATTGTGTGTTGTATAAATCTGAGAATTTAAGAGGCGTGCAGATAATGCATGCAGCCTAGTAGCAGTCATAAGGAGCTAGATTGTCCATTTACCGGACGTCCTTATTCCGCCTATTTTTTGGCATATAGGGGTATTGCCAATTTTTATACGCTTCTTACAATTTATTTATGTTTAAAATTTGTTATATAAAAATCTTAATCTTTCTTATTGTTTAAAAATCTCCCTACAGAGATGCTAACAACATAAATAAGTTGTAACAAGCGTATAAAAATTTCAACGTAGCTCGATGAGAACGTATGGGTTAGTGGTCAGAGCGAGAAAATGATTTTTGCAGTTAGTTTTTTACAATATAATGTTTTTTCTTCTAGTATATTCAAATATAAACAAACATCACGATAACAAACCTTAAAATATCTCATTCTAATGATTTTTTTTATATTTTTAACAACTACAACTCATTTATATACAATAAATAAAATTATACAATTATAGATATTATCACAGTTTAAAATTTATATTTGATATCCTGTGGTACATATGAAAAAAAAAACTGTCATCAAGTTTAGTTTATCTTAAAGCTTTTAGTGGTAATGTTAGTGTCAGTGTCCGTGACAGTGTCGCAGCAATACCTGGTAGTGTCTCTGGGCGTCGTGCACGTAGTGCTCGTAGTCGGCGCCCAGCGGGTCCGACAGCACGCCGCGCGGCAGCAGCAGGAGGAAACTGTTGTATATAATATATGTAAATCAAACTACAATTTCGTTTGTTTTAGCTTTTATTATTCTAAAATATGTACAGTTATTTTTACATTTATTTATTATATTATATTTATAATAACTTAGGTAATTACGAGCCAAAGAATAAAATTCTGTCTCGAATGAGCAAAAAAAAACATTAATTTAGTTCTTTGATTATAGCAGCATTGTGCTTATATGTCAAAATTCCCAGCAAATAACATATTAAATGACATTGACGTTTCTTGTAAGCTTTTTGTGATAAACGTTAATTTTATTTTTTAAACTGGTTCATCTTTAAACTTAATTCTTTAAGTTATGCTTTAAAAAGTTAAACTTAAAATATTACCTAAACATGGCCACTGAAAACTACTGTATAAAATTCCCAATAGTGGTGATAGATTAAATTTGAAAAATGAAATTAAATAATTTTTATAGACAAGTACAAATTATTTTTAAGTAAATAATTTTCTAATATTTTTTTTATATGCATAAAAATATGTTAAAGAAGTAAATGTTTAAAAAAATAAATATATAATATATTTAACATTTTTAAAGTGTTATTCCACACTTAAGAAAGAAAAATACTTACTAAAAAGACGTATTCTTAATATGTTAACATACTAAAATAATCTTTTATGGTATAATAGTTTTTGAATCAATGCATATTGTTAAATAGCATTAAATTATTTTACTTTACAATATCGAAGTTTTTATTTCAATATTTAGATGAATTTTAATGTGTGTACATTCGCAGTTTTTAAAAATAAGAATTAAGTTGAATGTTAAGATTATATATTTATTCTATATAAGTTAATGCTTTGCAAGTTAATAATCGATTTTTATGACAGTTAATTATATCGATATTAATACATCTAAGTTAGATGGCAATAAATTTGTAAATATATATTAAATATATAATGTAAGTTGAGCTGTCTTGAAATATTAACTATAATACTTTAAAAAATAAACAAAATAAAAAATAAAATATTCATATGGCAACACAATAAAAAAATTAAAACTATCTACTTTACAAAAATAAAATGCTCCTTTTGATTGTGTTTATAATGATATGTAAAACTTTTAAAAAAATAACATTAGGAGGATTACTTATATAGGTAAATTAGTAAAAATTTTAAATATTCAAGTATGACGAAAATAAGTATATTGATAAAAAAAAAATGTTTCATTCAAACGTTCTTAAAATTTTAAGAACTACATGTTTGTTTTTATGAACCAAATTTCTTATTTTATCTATATTAATACCCCTAAGGCGAGATAAAAACAAGCCTTCGCCTTGAAAATGGTTTTATTTCTCGTTACACTTGAATATTTCGATATATATGCATTCTAATCTATGAAAGACCGTCTGTGCGTGATTCTGCGGCCATTGACTCGTCGATTAGCGTTTTGAGTCTCTCAAGGCGCCTAAAATTTGAAATAGTCGATATCATAACTGAATAATGTTTTTTTAATGTTTGAATATTATGTTTTAATGTAGTTGTAGTTAAAAAGCAAATTTTAATTGATGTTGTTAATAATGAAATGACGTACATATGAAAACTAAAATCGATCGATCGTATCGGTACGTAATAAAATCTTTACTTTATTAAGAAATTAGCTATTAAACATGTAGATACTTTAATATTTAATATATTCGTCTGATTTTTATGAATAAAAATACATATAAAAATCTGACGAATGTATAATAATCAGTTGAGTTCAGTTCAGTTCTTAGTTCATATAAAGGCATCAGTTCTCAGATTATGGTGTTACGTGCCAGTTGAGCGTGAATATCACGTTGTATGGAGAACACACAAATGAGATTATATGGAAAAAGGAAAAACGTTACACAATAGGAGAATGCTTGTCAAAAGCGATCCAAATATTTATTATAATTTTTTTTTCACTCTAAAAAAACATAAACTTATAAACAAGAAATAGAATAAACTTCAAATCCTCTATAGATTCAAGAAGAGAAATACCATCGAGATTTATTTAATAACTAGCCGCGGCCATCTTTGCTTGCGTTGGCTTTAAAAAGTCAAATACAAAATATAAATTTTCCCATTCTCGTAGAAATTTTAAGAAATTCTCTCTTAGTACTTCCCCACACTCCCTAACCTATCTACATGACAAATGTCAACCTTCTTAGTCCACAGGAGATTACTTTATGAGTTCTGTCAATCACTCAGTAATGAAAGAGTTTTATATATACAGATAGCATAACATACACTCACCTATTAACAACACGATGTAGTTCAGCGTGTTCCCCGCACAACGATTCATGGGGGTCCCGGTGGTCCTGCGGTTCATTGGGGTCGTTGGGGTCCTCGTGGGCCAGAAGAGCGTGAAATGCCGCATCTACTGCCTCCTCGTGAGATCGTTGTAACAGCGCCTCCCTGTTTCAATCAAAATAAAAATATTTTTTTAGAAATGATTAGCTGATTTTTAGAAAACATAAAAACTTGAAAGTAGCAAAAATATTGTATATTGAATTAGATCATTACAACCACTCTTGAATTAAAAAATACATAAAAATTTCAAGTGGTAGTCGTACAGAAAATTGTCAATGTCATATGTCTTATTATGTCTGTTATTCACAACTCTTATTTTTTTTACATTTGAAACCAAGGAAGAAACTGCAATAACTAGTACTAAATGAAACTAAATCGAAGCTCACCTAGTCCTCTCCCGCTCTCTACTAAACGACATATCGTTCAGCCTGTCCCTCTCGTCCTGCAGCGACTCTTCTCCGACCCCCCCAACACCTCCAGCACCCCCCGACAAGTACCCCCGCGAACATATACGGGACAACACTAGTCTGTTCATACTATGTTCTGTGCCTTTTTCCAAAATTACCTGCAAAAAGAAATTTATCATAATAAGATTAAGAAAAGGAAAGATGACATTCTATTCTTTCACTTGTTAGCTTGGTATATTATAATAAATAGTTTTCAATTTCTATAATTTCTAGTTATTAGTAAAATCGACGATTCAATATTATTTAACATACGTGTTAATGCGTGTAACTTGATATTGCGTGATGAGTGGCAGAACTCAACTCGACATTTGTAATTAAATTGTAATTAAAATTTAATTTCTCATGAGTAGTTGTAACACATGATAAGGACTAGCTTTAAATATAGTTGGATGAATTAGACCTTTTGTCGCAAGTATTTGTTATTAGCGATGAGCGCTCGGATAATTTCCAAGTGACACGAATTCCAATCTCGCTACATTTTTTTAACTTCACTCTATATGGTTAGGCAGAGGGAACATGGGAACCTAGCGTAAAGACACTCTGTTTTCCACTTTTCCACACAACTATCGCGTTTACAGTCACACGCTTGTGCCCTGCATCAAGATGGCCTCACGCTATGTTCACAATTCTTATAAACACTAAATATAATTAATAATGAATAACACTTAAGAATATTTGAATAAAGAATAATTTGAGTTTGAATGAACAAACCTCAAAAAATCTCAAAGTGTCCAGAGTGAGGTGATGATCGCCAGCTAAGCAGGCGTCCACCAGCGAGCGCAGTAGCGGCCACTCGCTAGCGCCCTCCGCGCCCGCCTCGCCCACCAGCCAGAGGGAGAACTCTGTGCGAAAAACGTAGAGAAAATCATATTCATAAAGAGTACACCAGTAGTATGTATAAAAGGCCTCTAATAAAATACTTAAAAAATATTCATATGCATATAAAAATGCATTTAAATTTTACATTTTTGACGCCGCCATGTTGGTCTGCAGTAATGACATGTGATCCACACGTGAACATGTATAATAAGTTAAACTAAGCTAAGGATATTATTTTTTAGGATTTAACCACATGTATAGAAAATCAGATTTTTTGCTGATCTACTACTACCAGTAATGGAAGCTAGTTACCAAACTTCATAATTCTAGGTTACCCAGAAGTACACTATAATTTCTAATTTCTTTTATAGTGTCGAAATATGTGTTTTTTTTGCTATTTAATATTATTATTTTATAGGATTCAACCACAAATGTATAGCACAGAACCCTAACAAAAAAATTAAATTTTGTTTATCTAGTTTTTTATGTTGTTGATGATACGGTGAAATGGTTTGCCTAATGTTTTTTTGTTGTTTATTTAAATTGTTTTACAGATTGTTTCGAAATTTTTCGTAACGATCAGGAATACGGCCAGATTGATTTTTATTGGTTGTAGAGTAGCCCCTCATGTGAATAACGTCAGTGCCTCCACTCAGTGGTTGAAAGTCTGAGTTATAGAGATTATACGATAGAATCGTTAGGAAAAATCCCGCGACCTCTTAGTCTATACCCTGCTATGCCGATAAAAGCGTGAAGCTGTTTTATAGTAACGACATATTTACCATTAATAAGATCCGGCGAATCAATAACTCGCAAGCAACGACTCAGTATAGCTGTAGTTAATAAAGCGCGTTGTGGAAACCAATGACGCGTGTTTTTTCGTCCTTTCGAGTCCTCTTGTCCGTGCGAGTCCTTTCGAGCCTTTGACTCCTCCCACTCCGGTGAGTGCGGGGAGTCCTGTATGAGGGCATCGGCAGCCGCTTCTAGAAAGTGCGATCGGAATATGCGAGCCAAGTGCGACGCTATTAGCGGGTGACATTCCTGAAAAGAAAACAGGTCGTTTGGTTATTTTGATGTGAAAAAATTAACAGATATATACGAAGAATGTGTACAAAATCAGTCAGGTCACTTTCAAATTATGTATGTATAGGTTTATATAATGGATATATCGGATAGGAGAGTGACCAGATGTTATAGCTGAACTCCTTCCTATTGGGTTACCTTTTGAAATTAAAGCAATTACCATTAACTACAGTAAATAAATAGCATAAAAATGTTATATACTCGTACACATTTAATCATATTTTTTTTTTTTAATGGAAGGTCAGGGAATCTATTGTTAAAAAACTTCGCACCTCATTAAGACACTGCTATTCCACACTTTCTGCGGAATTCGGGAATCATTGCGTATCTCGTTACCAGAATGAGGAAATGATAAAAAAAAATATTTCATTCCCCGTTTGATAATAGACTCATTGTTTGTATGTAACGCATGTGTACTTTATTCTTTCTTTTTATTTTTTGTAAGCCTAATTCCTGTGGTGGGCCTCAGACTATTCTGGGGTGGGCGCGCACCGCTCGGCCCCTTTTCTTCCTACGCCCATGAACGGAAGTTGTTGTTGAAATCTTGGTATGCAAAATTATCGAAATCGACAAATGATTTATCCTCTCTTTAACAAGTGATGATAATGAAATCTATAAGATTATTCCTAACAGTGCGTTGACTAATAACTTCAAATGCTTGTGTTGCCATATGCAATGTTATCACTAGGTTTAATAAAAGATTTTTCGGACTGATTTAACGTAATCAATATTTATTTATTATACGTATATAGTGAATACCTAAAAAGGCTCACCTTCATTAAGGTATCACAGTAGTCCAGCCAGGAGAAAAAACTAACAAGCTCCCGGTACCCGTGAAATCTATTCGTGGTCTTATCACCGAACACCTGGGCTACATAACTGAAATACATACAATACAATACATTAAAAAAAATTAAATAAATAGAGTAAGTCTTACAATTTGGGGGCTTTGAAACATAAGGTGTAAAGACACATTCCATGACAAAGCCGGTTCCTCTCAAGACATAAAAGAAATTTAAACTAATCCCAACACAAAAAAAAACTAAAAAATATAGAATCACTATTGAAAATAGCATAGGATAGAGCAACTTCCCAAAGGATACCGACGCGTCTATCTCCGAAAGAAATGATGGAGCGCGTCTTCATTGATAGTACTATCTATACATATACTCACGCCCAGGTAACGTCCCTGTTGTCAACATCTCCGGGGTCCACATCCAAAGGTATGATGAGGAACCTCTGTAGCATCATGTGCACGAGGGTCTCGCAGAGCGGGGAGCAGGTGACGAGGCCGGCCACGTCGTGGGAAGGAAGGGAACACACTATCATTATGCCTTCACATGCTCGAAGGACCACTTGGTTATCCTGAAAAATTAAAATCTTAATATTTGAAGCTTTTTTTGTAGTGACAGAGTGACTTACAAGTAATGCAATTGCATTTCGCTGGTCGGATATGACAAAATGCGGCATCAGGGTACTCCAGTCCACGCGCAATATCTTGTAAATCGGTGGGAGCATGGGGAGAACTAATTTAACACTAGGTTCCTTCTGCCTACACTGCTATATGCAGCTTCCAGCGTGAAGCAAAAAATTATTTATACATATATTTCGCTTATATATCGAAATAACTGTTTTTCTCGGTGCACCCACCCGCGTTCCTATGAAATTGCGGGTAGTGCTAGATGGTGTGAATGATACTTGAGTTTGTGACGTATTGTGTGTACATTAGCCACTATTGCTGTAAGAATTTGATTTGAAGCATGGCACGAGTGATATCCTCGCCTCGCTATATTGACTACAGCTTGGAAAATACAAAAAAAAATTCAAATCTTAGGCCCATTTCAGGACAATAATATTGCATTTGACCGTATATGTAGCGGTTATTTATTCGACTCCCGACTAGGAGCACCTCTAATCATTATTTTTTTTCTTATCTTTGGTAACAAGACAAAGCGCGGTCCCTACATGCGTCACTCAACTCAACGTTTCTAAAAAAAATAAACAACTATAGGTATTGATATACTAATATACTATAATTATTATTCTAATATATATAAAACATGTGAGTTACTGATTCACACATGTGAATAAATAAATTAGATTTTATAACGTGAAAAAATACACTAAACAAAAGAACATGATAAACTTACCGCACTATTCAAATACGACAACAATAAATCAATCAGAAGAAATTTATCATTGTCATCATAAACAGTTTTCTGACTTTTGGTTGAATCATTATCGTCTGCCACTGAGCCTGTCGATACAAATTCAGGTACTCTCACTATGGACACCGTCTTTGCTGTATCTGGATTCAGATCCACTTCAAATAAAGGGTTTTTCTTAGGCGTATGATTTTTCGTCTTTATGGGTATTAATTTTTGGATTTCTTCTGGAATGCTGAGTAAATTCGCTTTATCTTCTATGAAGGGTGTTGTGAATATGTTGGCTAGGCCTGGTTCTTTACGTACTAGACCACAGAGCGTTAGAAGTAATTCTACCTCTTCTCTTTCAGTGGGCGATGCTGGACTTTCGTTGCACTGTACTAGCATCCTCTGTGGAGATTAACATAAATGATTAGGATTCAATAATACCCGAAAAAATATTAATTAAATACTGCCAACTTCTGGAGGCATTGCGTGTTGAGTGGCGGAGCTCAACGCTGCGCTTTGCCTCGACACTAGAGCGAACAAATAAAAATATAAATGTAAATAAATATTTTTTTGCTCGACTGGGGATCGAACCCACAACCAATCGATTTTACAGTCACACTTAGTGCCCCTGCGTCACGACTGGTCTGGTATAGTTCCTCCTAAGGAATATTTGTATTTATTAAATATTTTATTTTCCTCAGTCGATCTACTAATAAAACACAATTAAACACTAATACTAAATTACATCTAAAAGTATTATACCGATATTAAAAAGAAAAAAACAACTTACTTGCAAAGGCCTATAAACATGTGGACTATTAACACAGGGTTGCCTCGTTCGCCTCAATAACGCAGTAGCTAGTGAGAGAGCCATCGCTCTGGCCCCGGGCGGCCTGTCTGTCGCCGAAATGGCCACTAACGCATCTAATACACCTATCGACCTTTGGACTATTGCCTCTAAGCATGGACCTACTGTTCCACCTTGTTGGTCTTTTTCTTCATCTATTATTAACTGTGGAAGAAAGAGGACTTGAATTATGACAAGATAAATGTATTAAAGTCAAATATTTGTTGTTAGTAACTTGATAAGAATGGATTTAATTAGCTCCCTTAACTTGAACAATTTCCAAAAATCATAGACAAAAACCGTTTCATATTCTTGTCTTAATGTTAAGTAGAATTTTTCTTATTTGTAATATTTTGTTAAAAAAAATGTGGATTCTAAGAAATTTATATTATGTGATAAATATACGGCTAATACTCCCTAATATTGTACCTACCCTAAAAAATACTAAATATTTTATTAGTTGATTAAAGCGGAATTAAATTAGAAGTTTGTATTGTTTTTTAAATAAAATAAGAAATATATAAAATTAAATTAAATCAGTTTCAGATTGTATCCCGCACACAGCAGGATAGGTAGAAGGAATCTAGTGTTAAGACACTCCATTCTCCACTTTCCGCCAAGTTCTGAAAGCATTGCGTGTTGAATGACGGAACTCAACGCCGTTCTTTGCCTCAACACCAGAGCAAAGAAATGAAAATATAAATGTAAATAAATATTTTATCTCCTCGAGTGGGAATCGCACCCACAACCAGTCGATTTTGCAGTCACATTTTGTGTCTCTGTGCCACAACTGGCCTCTTACATGTTCTTTGAAAATTAAAAATGTAATTTATAAAATTTATATTGTTTTATACATTATTGATTTTTGTTAAAATCTATTTCAAATATAGTATGTTTTAATATTTTATATGAATTAACAAACCAAATTTTGTCCTATGCATCACAGATTCAAGAATGTTACACAAAACTTATTGACTCACAAGTTTATGGGACATGCCCAAACATGTGATTGTCCAAAAAAATGAGAAATGATCATATTACAATTTAGCTGTATGGCTATTATTTGCTGACCTTCATAATAAATAGATAATAATTATCATGCTGACTGATGGACAAGCTATTACGCAATTACACTTATTGTATGTACACATATGTACACAATAAGTGTAACTATATTTTTTATAACCTCATGCTGTATATGGCAAGATAGGCAGAGAAAACCTGGGAACCTTGTGTTAAGACAAGTCAAATTTCCATTAAGACACTTCCGGAACACAGATGGAATCAATGCTGCACTTTGCATCGTTAACAGAGAGGAAATGAAATTATAAAATACTAGCGGGCGCGCGCGGCTTCGCCCGCTTATTTGCACCCATAGGGGTGAATTCTAAAAAAAACCACGAAACATGTTTAATAAAATATTTTTAAGTCTGAATTTAAATTTTTATAAACATCGGTGGCAATTTAAAGTTTTTTCCATATAAACTTTCAACCTCTTATTTGAATCCATAGGAGGT
>DWAO01000464.1:0-25554 GCA_018230605.1 Heliconius congener
TGGGGATCGAACCCACAACCAGTCGGTTTTACAGTCACACCTCGTGCCGCTGCGCTACGACTGGCCTATAATGTAATTTGTGCGCGTAATCGGTTGCGATTTCGACTTGAGGGAGTGGATTTATTTAATATCTTCATATCCACGCTCAAAAAAAATACTTTTGGAAATATTTAAAATGTTATACAGATCTGTCTATTATTTATCTAGAAATGTTTTGATACAATAATTAAATATATGAATATTAAAATAGCTGAACCAAAAATAAATTAATTAAATTTTGAGTTTAATTTTTAAAAAAAAATTAATTCAATTTTATTTCAACGCGAAGTTGTGTGTTCAACTTTCTCTCGAGGGAATGAATTTATTTTCTTTTATGTACACCATTAAAAATATAAAAGCGAATGGTGTGTTTTAGCCCTAGATTGCCTCTGCTTACCTCGCCTGATACCGCGTAAGATTAACACAAATAATAATAAAACTAACTTAACAATATTCCCTTTAGAGCATTTCGCCTCTAAATGTTCAATCAGGATTCTTTTCTCCGGCACCAATTGTTCTGGCGTGACGACGTCCATCTTGTTTAATATTACTAAGAGAGGCTTGTTGGCGAATAAAGGCTTTATACTCTCGAAGAGAGATATCTGAAATTTAATTAGATTTTTTTCTTTACACTTCTATTCGTAAGTTTCCCTTTTGTTATTTTAAAAAAATATATTCCTTATATAGTTTTTAAGTTTTATTCATATCTATAAACTTATATCGCCTTAAAAATTACATACTCCACTATTAATTATTAAAATCAAGTATCTTCATATTATCTCCGAAGTTTTTGTATTGATGATTCACTCTCAACTTCATTTTATTTAGCTTCTAGACTATCGCAATTAAACTGTAGAAGAAATATGTATAACCTAAAAAATCCTCCATTGTAGAATTTAAGCTCAAAAAATGAGGCCTCTGCAATGAAACACATAACCACTACACAACGGACATAACCATTTAAATATTATATATAAAAAAAATTTAAAAAGTCAAAAGAAAGAGACAAACAAAAATAAAAATTAATACTTCACTTCACGAGGCTTAAGTGAGCTCAGCTAAATAAAGCTAAATTTGAATGACTATTAAGAGTCACAAAAAAAACTTTTGGAAGAAAAAATTGTTATTAAAGATGAATTGAAAAATTATCTGATTTTGTGTTTATAATGTATTGTTCCATTACATTATCAAGAGCAGCAGTATAAGGAAAATTTATTCTTCCTTTACATGTGTCTATGCCTAACTGCAATTAGTGTCCACTTCTAATAAGCTAAACGCAAAAATAAAATAATGAGAATTAAATATGTGATACTGCTATCACTATACTGTATTGTTTTATTCTAAAACCCTTTAACACTTTCTAAAGTCCTTACCTGTTCTTCAATACTGTGTCCACACTGCTCTGATGGATCTATGAAGTACAACACCGCAGCCCTCAAATGTGCTAATGCTGTAACTGCCTGCATTTCTATAACATTACGCTCCTCCAGCGGATGGTCGAGGATACCGGGTGTGTCGATTACCTACGAAAAGTAGAATAGAAAAGATAAACATATAAATAAAAAAAAAATATCTAAATTTTTTTACAGTAACGGTACTTTACCTGGAGATCACAGAGTGACTACCCTAAATCTAAGTGCTCTAGAGAATATCAAATGCCATGCTACATCAAAACATGTATAAGGTGGCATATAGGTTTTATAATATAAGTTAATTAAATGCCATTTAGTACAGTTTCATTGTACTAATGTTAGAAATGACTTTGTCCCTGGTGGCTGGCTGGTCGCGAGAGCGGAATCCGTGAAAGCGGAGGTCCGTGAATTATACGCCACATGGCTATTTCTAATGCAGGGTAAGCAAGAGGTGGTCAGAGGTGGCTAGGGTGGCCAGAAGAAGCGAGAGGAGGCCAGTTACGTTCGCAATGGAAAAAGCAGTCAAATATAAGTTTCAAATATAGAATTTAATTATTTGTTGTAAAGAATTGACCAGAAATGATATTTATTATTGTTAGTAAACTTGAAACAATCAATTTTGTTTTGTTCAAAGTTGATTTCATTTAAAAACTAAAAAAAGATTTCGTTAATTATATGAAATATCCTATATGAATGAGATTTTTTTATCAATATTGTATGTTTTTTATAAATTAAATTATAATAAAAAATAATTTAAAAATATACAAAAATTTGATTAAAGATGTTTAAATTTTTAAATGCTTGTTTTATAATATTTTTATCTATCCAGAGACTATATATTTATGAATACATAGACTAGATGTTTACCTGCCATCTCAAATATTTATAATCTGTGTGTCCGACGTACAAACTCTTTGTAGTAAACGCATACGGCTGTACTTCTACGTCTGCGCGTGTAATCTGAAATTATAATATATATAATAGATAAATGCGTCTTGACCAGTTTTTTAAGACAAGACTTTAAAATAGAAAGAAAATTAATTATAAAAGGATTTCAGTTTCAGTTTCTACGGGCACCTACAGGGTATAAGGGTGGAATTTTATTAAAAATTCTTAAAATGATGTTAAAGCAACAAAAAAAACTTCCTTTTCGTTATCGACTAGTTCGTTTCGTCTTCAGCCAGGCGTAAAAAAGTTATTTTTAACATAATTACGTTTGATTAACTTAGTTATTGAATATTTAATAATTTAATTTCCTCTTTCTGGTAACCAAGCAAAAGCCCAAAGTGCCTGTATAAATCGTCAGAAAGCGAAGAATGGAAGTGAGTATTTCTCACTCTCATATTAATTACCTTATTTATAAAGCTGGACTTGCCCACATTCGGAAAACCGCATATGATGATAGTCCTAGTATAGGGGTCTATTGATGGCAAACGGGCTAAATGTTGTCTAACCTGTAATACAAAAAGAATAATAGATAAAAATTATTGACCATATAAAACAAGTTTATTATTTTAAAGCATTATCAGACCTTGCAGAACAGTTGACATATAAATTATTTTTAAAATTAGGATTAAAATACTCTGTTGCCCACAATTATCCAATCCAATCTCAACTCTGAGCTTTATATTTTCGAGACATCACCTGCTTGGAGGCCAAACTCAATGCCGCACTTTACGAAGCATTAAATCATTCAATCATTGATTTAATATTACCAAAATTCCCACCTGTTCAAGATAAGTAAGGTTGGCTCCCTGTCTCTTCATGATGGTGGCCATTCGACCGAGAGCTGCCCTTTTTAACTGCTTGCATCTATATAATGAATCACCAAACTTAAGAAGACGCACATAGTCCTTGGCTACACTGAAATTTACAAAAAAATTCAAATGTTTTTTTACTGTAAAAAAAAGATTCTATTATATTAAAATGTGTCGCAACATTGTTTAAGTATTTATTTCGTTTGTAAGAGCCACATTGTAGGCACAAAAGAAATAATATTTTATTTATTTTATAGCATTAGTGTTGTAGAGAATATTTCATAAAAATTTAAAATACTAAGCTATCATACCAAAAATGTTATGTAGCAGTGGGATATTATCTACCTGTAAGAATAATGATTATGGGCTCAATTATCATGAGGGGTATTAATAAATTACTTTCATTTTCCAGTCGGTAATTAGAGTGCCATTGAGTTCTGTCACTCATTGTGTAATGTCTTCAAATTGCGCAAAGGTGAGTGGAGGAACTCAATACTGTACTTTGCCTACCAGAGATTAAAAATTAAAAAGAACATTCCTCCAAAAATGGAAAATTTTATCAGTTTTCGTAATCTGAGAGCTGAGTTATTAGAGATTTGGCACAATTCACATAGTAATCCATATTCATATTGTGGTGGTTGCTAAATCCAAAAAAACCCACTGGGGTAAGTGTCCACTGGGGTAGCAAGGGTTGTACAAAGTAAAAAACAAAAGTTCAAAATAGAAAAGAAACAAAAACTCAAAATTCATCAAAACAATGAAATAGGTGTAAAAATTTAAAAATCATTAGAGAAGTTGTCAATGTCAATCAGTTGTTCAAAATGGATTTATTTTCGATTTTTCAGTAATTAATTGACATTTTCTTTATTTACATTGTAATTATACGCACTAATAAGTGCATTAATATCCTTAGATTTAATTAAAATGTATAAATATTTTATTTTCATAGTACAGTAATGGATTATTTATATTGGTTAAGGATCTAAGACTATTTCTAAATTTTTTCCCCAGATCCAGATTGTCAACATCATTCATCATATCTCAACTCTTTACATATGGGTCCACGATTTTTCATCTCCTTTATACTAAATTAAAGTTAACATTTTTATAATTTACTCACTTATCAATGAGGTGTCTGGCTGTGTTTAGTTGGCCTAGACCAAGCTTGTAGTGGTCTTTGTCATACAAAACATTCATAAGATCAGCATAGAAAGGATGGACATCATCTAATTTTGGAAATTCCTATAAAATAACAGAAACTTAATAAAACTTTGACAAAATAAGTGGTATTTTTTAATATTATGTAATACCACATATCACAATAACATTATGAAGAGAACATTATATATGTTGATTTATTACGTAAAGTTTTTAAGCTTTAATTTTATATTGAATTATACATAATTTGTTAAAAGATTGTAATCAATTATATTATTGTAATAAACAGCTTGTATACAAGCAAAATTTTTCATCTAATCTCATACGATCTTAATTGCAAATATGTATATTTTATTTTTGAATTTTTGAATCATTTAAAGCATACAAAGTACAAAAAGACTTACCTGTATAATCCGCGATAACCTATCGTGAAAATTCTGTTGAGTAAATTTCACTTTTCTTATGTAAAAGGCACGTATCCTTGTTATTTTATAATGTTTGTGGACAACTGTTGGAGTTTTTCTTTGTGTTTTTGATAGAATAATATCAATGAAGTCCTAAAAGTAACAAAGTATTATTGAATAAGGTTATAATATGGAAAACATAATTTCCATTTATACTATAATTATTGAAATATATCGCTTACCTTCGCCGTGGGGACGACGGCTATCTTTTTGAAATTGTACAAACTCATTTTGTATTGTTTTCTAGCTATTTATCATATAAATAACAAATTTGTGGGTTCCATACGTAAACACGTGTGTATCACCCACTATGAAAAGGATTTATTTATTTGTCAAGCGTGTCATATTACTTGCACTATATTGTCAAAAAATATTTTTTATCTATGCATTAAGCTTAAAAAATCTATGTATTGTGTACGTTATTTAATATGAAGTTAAAACTTTTTACAAGCAATAAATTTAAACAAAAAGCAATGCAATTTTATATCACAATACAGTTTTTTTTTTTTTCGAAAATAATGCTAGTATGTAGAAATTTTCATTATTTTTTTGGTCCAAGAATAGTTTTAATATATAATTTTATGACTAGAAAATGTATATCTGGATTTTGGCTTAATAAACGTACATTATCTTATATTTGGTAGTATTATATAACACCAAAAATAATTATGTAGATCTAAGCGATTTTTAATGCAGCTATTTAAAAGTTAAACAATCTTTAGTCAATATAATCTCACAATGTTTTTTTTTCCAATCACAAGAGAAAGTACTTATATGGCTCGGTACTAATAATATTTGGTTACTGGTTAGCATATAAAAAAATATTTATGACTTTAAGTGCTGACATTATAATAATATTTTCAATTTAGTTTAATAATATAATATTAAGTAAGAAATATTCAAACAAAGCAGTCGGCAACATTAAATTATGAAAAAAATGAAACCGATGGTAACATTGCAAAAAAAGTCATTCAGCGATCGGCAATGGCGTACATTTTTTGGCCGGTTCGTGCTAGGTTATTGTAAAAAGATATGATAAATGATAAATAATATTTTATGTATAATAACCACATCATTGCAAAGGGCATAAACAAGATTATATTCTCCGTTGACGCTAAATATATTTAAAGAAGGAACTTTAAGTAAGTATTAACATGTTGCGTCATTTTTCATTTGTTTTCAATCGGATTTACATATTTATTTAACATTTTAATAACATTACGACATTATTGTCAGTATATTTTAGATTATTCATGTTTTCCCGCATTAAACTTCGTATACAATCGTCACGGTATTTTAGTGAAAGTGAGTGGTTATTGTGTTACAGGAAACGAAAAGGAAAATATATCTAAGAAAAAATGTATTCAAGAATCCCTAAAAGCGGCTGGAGTAGCTTCCAAAAGCGTGTACACCTATTAAACACTCGAAGTTTTGCTGGCAGCATCCTTAAGAAGAAAGAAAATGTATCAAATAACTTGCAACCTGGAAAAATATATCATGGATTTATTTGTAATGACATAGAACCAATAAAAGAATACAATATGACTGCTTACCATCTTACACATGAAAAAACTAAGACTGAGTACTTACATTTAGAAAGGGATGATTCTAACAATGTATTTTCTGTAGGCTTTAGGACAACACCGCAGGACTCAATGGGCACCCCTCATATTCTAGAACATACTGTATTATGTGGCTCAGAAAAATATCCTGTAAGAGATCCATTTTTCAAAATGCTGAATAGATCACTAGCAACCTTTATGAATGCTCTAACTGGCCCAGATTATACATTTTACCCATTCTCATCCCAAAATGAAATAGATTATAGAAATTTACAAAAAGTTTATTTGGATGCTGTTTTTAAACCAAATTTGTTGAGATTGGACTTCTTACAAGAAGGTTGGCGGCTGGAACATTCTAAGCTAGATGATAAAACATCAGATTTAGTGTTTAAAGGAGTAGTTTATAATGAAATGAAAGGTGCTTTCTCTGAAACTAGTTCCCTCTTTGGCCAAAAATTCATTAATACAATTTTACCTAAAGGTACATATGGTTATGTCTCTGGTGGTGACCCCCTGTGCATTCCAGAACTGACACATGAGCATTTACAGAATTTCCACTCCACCTATTATCATCCAAGCAATGCTAGGATATATTCCTATGGCAATTTTCCTCTTGAACAAAATCTTAAATTTGTAAATGACACCTATTTAAGTAAATATCAATTTTTGGATCCAAAACATACAATAGTGGCTCCGCAGGAGAGATGGAAGATAGTAAAACGGGCAAATACATCATGTAGAGTTGACCAATATGGAGGTCCGATAGAGAAACAAAATCAAATAGCATTGGGCTACGCAATGTCTGACATAACAGACATTTATGACACCTTCATGCTTACTGCATTAGCTGAATTAATGATAATTGGTCCAAATTCAGCTTTCTACAAAAGTTTAATTGAGAAAAACATTTCTGGGGGATATAATTCTTTAACAGGATATGAAAATCAGATTAGAGACACATTGTTTGTTGTTGGTTTACGAGATGTGGAAAAATCTAATTTTGAAGTAGTAGAAAAGATTGTGAATCAAACTATTGAAGAAATATTTACTAAAGGGTTTGAGAAAGATCATATTGAAAGTGTTTTGCATGGATTTGAGTTGTCAATAAAGCATCAATCACCAAAATTTGGTCTAAACTTGTTGTTCAATTTAATGCCACTCTGGAATCATGGGGGGCCGATACTAAGTGCTTTAAAAGTAAACACATTACTTGATCAACTAAAATCTGATCTACTTAATCCATCATATATAAAAGAAGTAATTGAAAAATATTTCATATTGAATAATCACAAACTTATAATGACAATGCAACCGGATCCAAAATTTGATGACATTTTTAATGAAGCTGAAGCAAAATTGTTAAAGTCAAAAGTAAAAAATTTAGCTCCAGAACAGAAAGAGGAGATATTTTTAAATGGTATAGAACTTTCAAAGGTTCAAAAAGAAGTTCAGAACTTAGATGTTTTGCCATGTTTGAAAATTGATGAAATAACATCCAATAAAACTGCGCCTACTTTAAAACATACTATTTCTGGAACAATTCCGTTACAACTTTGTGAAGCAAACACAAATGGTGTTACTTATTTCAAAGGAGTTTTGGGTACAGATTGTTTAATTGAGAAACAAAAACAGTTTCTGCCCTTTTTCATACATGTTCTCGACAAATTCGATACGAAATCTTACAATTACAGAGACTTTGATAAATATGTGAGCAAGTCCACCTCCGGACTTGCCTTCATTTCCCATATTACAGAACACATTGATCAACAAGAGCAGTTTGAACAGGGCATTTTCTTCAGTAGCCACTGTTTGGATGAAAATTTACCCAAAATGCTGGACATTTGGTCAGAAATATTTGACAGGCCTAATTTCGAAAACAGTGAAAGAATGACGATGCTTTTAAACAACTATTGTTCGTCCTTAACTAGTGGGATCATCGACAGTGGTCATACTTATGCGATGCAAGCTGCGAGATCATTGGTCTCGTCTGTAGATGAATGTAAGGAAAACCTGCAAGGAATTAAGCACATAATGAATATGCAAGATGTACATAAACAATTTAAAATTGAGGATGTACAAGCGGTAGTAGATTGGATCGGGAAAGACGTATTAAAAGCCAATAATTTGAGAGCTGCCTTCCATTACTCAGATGGAAACGACAACATGCACGAAATGATTGATAAATTCTGTTCGAAATTATGCAGTGATGATAGTCAAGACGTAAATAGAATTAACTGGACGGATGCGAAAGCTCCTAGCAAGGAAAATAAAGGCGTTCACGTATCTATGAACATTCCAGTCAATTTCTGTTCAAAAGTAATACCGACAGTACCTTACACTGATCCTGATTATGCCAAATTAAGAGTTCTTTCGAGGTTCTTAACGTCTAAATATCTTCATCCTATTGTTAGAGAACAAAATGGCGCGTACGGAGGCGGTGCCATGTTGACTTTGGACGGAGTGTTCAACTACTACTCCTACAGAGATCCGAATTCCCGCGTAACTTTAGACGTTTTTGATGGTACAACTGATTGGATGGCAAACAACCACAACTTAGTCGACGATCAAAACCTTTTTGAAGCGAAACTGTCTATACTGCAACAAATGGATCAACCTGTTGCAGAATATATGAAAGGAATAGATTTGTTCCTATACGGCTTATCATACGATATCTGGCAAACACAAAGAGCGCGAGTGCTGGCGGTAAAAAAGGAAGATTTGATCGAAGTTTGTCAAAAATATCTTGGCGCGGACAATTGGGCGGGAAAATGTGTCATCGGCAATGGAGCCTCTCAACAAATTAGAAAAGATAATGAAAATTGGGAAACCATTAGCGGTCCTCAGCAATAATTCAGTCAAGAAAAGATTATTAGATATATTCAAATGAATTGTTAGAAAAAAAAAGCTTAATAAATCTTTATTTTTATTGTGCATTTTGTTCAGATAATTATTAGTTGCGTAAAAATGTTATCACCAAATATTTGTACTTACAATGTAATATTTTAAAATATCATTGTCTTAATAAGTTCTTGATTTTCACGATTATTACACATTTTAAATGAAATATTTTTAACCGGATTAATCGCGTATATTTAGATTCCGCGGCGCGGATTTCCAAAATGTATAATCTTAAACATACGCGATTAATCTGGTTAAAATAGTTTCATTTAAAAATCAGAAGAATGGTTCTTTTTTGTAGTGATGAATCTTGTTTTGTTCTTAAAGTAATTGGCATGTTGCATTTTCCAGGAGAAAAATACTTATATGTTAGATAAGTATTTTTCTCCCGGGTAATACTAATATATTTTTAATATATTTTTTGTTTTGCGAATCTATAAGAGAGATATTTTCTCCTATTTAAAAAATACAATTAAAAACAACAAATTACAACTAAAATATTATGCAATTTAAAAGAAAGTATTTTTTTCTCTACATATATTTAAATGTGTAACGTAACGGTATATGAATGTAAACACGATGGTAATAGATTCGATCTCCAATCGTGAGAATATTTTTTTTTTAAGTTAAATCCCGCCACACCCGATGTCTTGCATTCTGGTGGAAAATGGAGAATGAGAGTGTCTTAGCACAGGTTCTTCTTGTTTTTATTTTTTTATAATATGAAACTCGTAGTGCGGATTTTAAACTTCCAAAAAATATTTTTCTATTAAATAGTTTTAAATATTTGCAAGTTATTTGTAGACATTGGCTTGTATCTACGCCGCACATAGCAGGATAGGTAGAGGGAACTTGGGAATCTTATGTACACTCCTTTACCCACTTTCCGACGAGTTCCACGTGGTGGATTTCTACGCCGCGCATTTTCTCGTCAGAGCGTGGAAATGCAAAATAATAAATATCTAATCATTTACTCCAGTGGGATCGAACCCACAACCGTCGCGTGTAGTCGCACACTTGTGCCCCTGCGCCACGACGGATTCAATATGATTCTTTTATATAATTTAACGAATATCTAATGTATTTTATGTGAAAATGTCTCCATTCTAAAATTGGTTTGTTGTTAGATACTTAAAACTAGTAAAGTTAGTATGCTGTAGAAGTAAGAATCTTATAATTTATTTAAAAATTATAATATTGTTGAGACTGTTAATAAATATTTTAAATTACATTGTTGTTTTCGTTTAAATCATTTTATTTGTACTTCGTAACTTTGAATCTACTAGTGATCGTGATAGTATTGTTATTGAAAATATTTGCTTGAAGTTAATAATTTATTTTGTGGTTTTCTGTTGAAATTAGTGCATCATATTATATATTTACGAAGGCACGAGATAAACGATAAACAAATCAAACGAAAGTTATTTTATTAGTCACACCCAAAATCCAACTTGTTCTCCAACTTGAGACGGATTTTAACACTACAAAAATAAACTAACACAGGTACTGCGGACATTTCACATTAAAATGTGATGTTTTGTCATCGGTCAGACTACATCCGCCATTACTATCGGTCAATTCGGTCTCTCCTAGCAAAACGCACGACACGACAGACAGATAGGACCCCAACAAAATATATTATTTTCCTGCTAAGTTAAAGCGTTGAGTGGAGAATGTGAAACATTATTAATTTGTAAAGTAAAGGTCTACAACTAAACTCAGGGCGGCCACGACACGTCGACGGCAATAGCGTTCAGTTATGCTTGCATACACACGCAGACGCATCTCAGCTATATTACTTAGGTATACATTTCTATAAAATATTGTTTATAAAGACACATCAATTTTACTTTACAGATCAATATAATGGCATTGCCGCCACATTTTAAAGGCTCCACACAATATTTCGAAGAAAGCCTCAAATTTTTCTACAAATATGAACATCTCTTCAATTTTCCCAACACAGACGTATTAATAAATAACACATTTGACCATATCGATATTGAACTAGAGAATGTCGACGTTTTTAATAAAAGTTTCGAAATATTTGCTTTGAAAAGTAAATATTTACAAGATTTTTTTGGTAATTATGAAAAATTTAAACCAATTATGGAACAATTTAGAGATAAGGAATTAGATTTTTTAATAGATGCCCCGCTTAGTTGGAAGAAGAAGCATGAAATATCGTATCTAGCCAAAGAGATAGGTGCTTTGTGTGAGAAAGTTGAGTGTGACACCGTTGTGGACTTTGGGTCAGGATTGGTAAGTCTTATGCATACAGACGTTTTTTAAATAATCAATTATAAAACGTAGAAGGGTAGGCCAGTGTATTGAAATATTCGTTTCTATTTTCAGTCTATTTCTAGAGACATAGAATATCGGAACGCCTTACTTTTTCGCCAGGGCGAGGTAAATTGAAAAAATTAAATATTTTACTTATTTAGAAAACGTATAAAAATTTGAACGTAGCGGGACTCGAACCCGCGCTTCCTGGAAACCGACCAGGCGCTCTGACCACTAAGCCATCAAGTTCTATTTTTTACGCTTGTTACAACTTATTTATGTTGTTAGTAGGTATCTCTGTAGGGATATTTTCTTTCCTAAGTGTGGAATAACACTTTAAAAATGTTTAAAAATATTATATATTTTATTTCTTCGAGTGGGAATCAAACCCACAATCTGTCACTTATACAGTCGCACGACTGGCCACTTCTCCTTCTTTGAAAGTGCCTAATGCACAAGAACATTTTTTATAATAGACAAGCGGCCCACCCGCGGCCCGGCCCGGCCTCGGCCGCTTAAACTACATAATTATTGATTTAATAAACATACTCTTTTTACTACATTTTCGTAATTTCTATTTGAATTAAAAACACGACCAATATTGATACTAGATATTAATAATAATATACTTTGAACATTAATACATAAAGTTAATTATGTGTAGATAAATATTTTTGTATGATTACGTTCTTTTTACCTATGTAATGTAGGTTTTATCATAATTTTAAAACTCTGTTAAAAGTGCTGATGTCAGTGAATAACTTAATTTACTGCTTCAAAAACAGTCTTAAATGTTAAATTATTGTTTTGGGTAAGGATTCATAATATTCTTAGTAAAATAACTGTAATGATTGCATAACTCCTGTACAATTTTTAATTATTTACATAATATATTGTTAGCTAAATGTACTAAATGCTAAATTAGTAAATATGTAGTTATTACAGTCTACACGTAGAAAGGACGATTATTTATTACGTGTGTTTTATTTTAGGGTTATCTAGATCAACAGTTGTATGAAACTACAAATTTAAACGTAGTAGGATTGGAAAGCAATGAAAATAATTATATTGGCGCCAAAAAACGACAACGGAGATATCATTTAAATTCTATACAACGAGTGAAATATATTAAACATAAAATCACAGAACATTCAAAAACTAATATAGAACAATATTTAGAAGACAAATTTCCAAATTGTGCATATTTTTGTATCACAGGACTCCACGCGTGTGCAGATCTGACAGTCGACGCGATTGATTTATTTCTTAAAATGGATAAGGCAAAAGCCATTATCATAATGCCATGTTGTTACCACAGATTAATGCGTGAAAATAATACATTTAAAAATTTTCCACTAAGTAACACGTTGAGGAATGCTTATGAGACCACGCAAAGTGATTTTTTAAATGTCCCCTTTCTAAGATTAGCGACACAGCCACCGAACTTACGTGAAGAAAAGTTAGAAAATATGGTGTTCAATTTGTTAGCGCGAGCTGTTATACAAGTCTATGCCAAAAAACGTAAGTAGCTTATTTATTAACTTTTCACGCTGTATCCCGCATGGAGCAGGGTAGACAGAGGAAGCCTAATGTTAAGACACTACGCTGCTCACTTTCCGCCGAATTCTGGAGGCTTTGCATATTGAGATGCAGAACTCAATACCGCGCTTTTGCACTACACCAGAGCGAAGAAATGAAAATATTAAGTGTTCCTGGACATCAGTTTTGAATGTTTTTTTTATTTTTCGGAGCAAATTTTGTTATAAGTAAAATTTCTGGGGCCAGACTATTCTGATACCCCCCTTCTTACGCCCATAGTTGAATATGTTTTTCTATTAAAAATCAACCGAGTCTTTAAGATCAAATTCACTTCACATGCACACATGTGATCTCACATCCACACATGTAGTAATCCAAATAATATATCCACATACAACCCCACTGTCTGAACAAAAACTTCATACATAGGTAGGGAAATTTTCATAATACAATAGGGCAAACTAAATCATTCTTAATGTTCTGAGTATGGCCTTGATACATACTTGGGTTATATTATATTAAATTAAGCAATTCTATTATTGAGGACGATTCACCAATGACGCATTTGCTTATGTTCTTATGTACAGATATAAGTAGATCAGTTACATTTTTATTATGTCTATATATAAGTTCTAAAATATAATCCTTTTTTATGTTTGTTAATTTCAGATAACTGCAGAGTTAAAAGAAATAAACGAAAGGCTGTACGTTTAAAAACAATGGAGAATAATTTCGATGATTATATTGAAGACGCCAAACTTGGCTTCACTTTAATAAACAATTCATATGATAACCTGATAAATGAGAAAACGGAACCATTATTTTATACGGAAGAATTGATTGGAATTTGGCACCAAGTTTCAGAATTAACGAGAAAAAAAGCCGCCGTTTTTATTTTACTTCAAAACTATTTACAGCCAGTGTTTGAAAATTTCGTTTTATTTGATCGAATAGTTTATTTACAAGAAAAGGGGGTACATAATTGTAAATTTAACAAGATCGTAAATGCAAATATATCGCCTAGGAATTTAGCTTTATTAGCTCAAAAATAATTGACAATACATTATTTACACAGACTAGTTTCTAATTATTGTTACCATATTCCACAGCCACACTATTGAGGAATTAAAATTTTTCATCTTTTCATTTCCTCGCTCTGGTACCAAACAAGGCAAAGCGTGGCGTTAACGCCACTCAAAACACAATGGCTCCAGAATTCGGCAAAGCGTGGGAGCGGGAAATGTCTTAATGGGCATGCCGCCGCTTACCGCCGCTACCTTGCTATAAGCAGGATATAGCGTGAAGCTTAGTAAGTTCCACACAAAAATACTTACATTATAAAAATAATTTTACAATTTCTTTTGATAGATAAATTAAAATAAACATATTAAGTACCTTTTTAAATGAAATCAAGTAATATTAAATTTTATATACAATACATTTTAAACTTGTAATTTTTTTACAATATTCTCAATATTGTTAAATAAATAATATTAATTTAAGAATATTAGTAATTGGGACACCACTACATAAAATAAAAAAATGCATTTTTTTTTATTAGTTTAAAAATATGTATTGCTCATGTTGTTTCATTTTAAAATATAACTTTTGAGGAAATTATATTTAATGTTCCTTCAAAAAGTTTTAGAAAAAAATATTTAGATCTTAGTGTTTTCAATAATTATCTTTTGTATAAATAAATAAAATTTTTAAAAATATTCACTCATTTTTAATATTGGAATTGCAAATAGTACTATTTATCTCTGTGCAATTTGTTAATATATTTTCATTATTTAGTTTAGGTCGTCCAGGTCTTCTTGATCCTTCTAACAACTCCTTCTTCCATTCATTTGTTTTATTTGTTTCTTCATAAATAACCACTTCTCCAGTTACAGGATCTATAGGATATACTCCTTTAGATGTCCTTTTCCTTTTGGCCATGTTAGTGCCATGTCGTCTTTTCATATGTTTATTATAATTTGGCCAATTTGTAAATTGTCTTTCACAATGTTGACAAGAATAAGGTTTAACTCCTGTGTGTTGACGAATATGTTGATTTAAAATATTTTTAAACTTAAATCCTTTATTGCAATATGAACAAACATAAGGTACAGTGTCTGAGTGTACAATACTATGATTAGCTAATTGTTTTCTTAAACGAAAACGTCTGCCACACTCCTCACATTCAAATGGCTTTAACCCATCATGGATGCTGACATGCAATCGCAATTGTCCAGGAGTTCTAAATCTAAATTTGCATATTTCACATGGAAAGGGACGGACATCTTCATGCGACATCATATGACCATTCAAATTTTGCTTACTAAAGAACCTTTTGCCACATTTATCACAAGTGTATTCTCTTTTTCTCTCTGTGTGTGTTAAAAGATGATTTGACAATGTACCTTTATATTTAAATATTTTCTGGCAAATATAGCAGGTGAGACTTTCACTTAAATTCTGTCTTGCCAGAGGAGGCAATTGTCTAACACGCAAATCTCTGTTGTAAGCGTGGCTGTGCTTGTCAAGTTCATCTGGAGTATTAAAACACTCATTGCATCCAGAACAGACACCTTTAGTTGTGATATGACTTTTAAAATGAAGTCTGGCCTGTGCTATCTTACTAAATCTCTTGTGGCACTTGTAGCAAGATAATTTCAAGTGTTTTCGGTGCCGTTTCACGTGAACTAAGAAACTATCGAGTTTTAATTTACGAATGTTACAATCTGTGCACCTGTACGGATTGCAGCACTTGTGAAACTTAACAGAATGCGATTTTAATTCATCTATATTAGGAAATAATGATTCACAATACGCACATTGCCATTGATAATCTTGCCATGTTAATTTAAGTTGCGATAAAGGTGTGTCTTTGGTATTTTTAATAAGCTTCTCCTTTTTCTCCTTAATTTTGCTTATTTTACGTTTAGGCTCTCCACAAGTGCTTTCTGATTTGATTTTTATATCATCATGTACTTCTGTTTCGAGGAAAACATATTTTTCATCAATATCAGATAAATGTGACTCTTCTTTGACAATATTATAATTGTTTTTTATATTTTCGAAAATCTTTTGGGCGTTTTCAACAGTACATATAAATTCAAAGGCATTATTTAAAGAGTTGATACAGGTCAAACAAGCTGCACAGGATTGTATAGTATCACAAACATTCAACTCGATGCTTATATTAAACTTTTTAAGTTTGTCTCTTATTGAATTTTGCGTTTCATTTTCATTTAGCAAATTGATAAGTTTAGCCTTTGACTTAAAAACAGCACATAAACGACAAAAATAGTTTTCTTTCCTCGACATGGTCCTTATTTAGTCACAGACTCATAGTATCAGGTTTTTTTTTTAAAATTCGTGTAAATATTATTATTTTGTTTATTTCACAATGTTTGACAAATGACAAATGAGTAATCGAAATGATACATCGTGACAGATAAATAATTGTATTAAGTTACTAGAACAAAAAAATACTATCTTACCGCATATAATAGAAAACTTACACTCAAAATGCGACCCAATGAAAAAATTGTAAATAAAAATTTTAGTGTCAATTTTATCAAAGTATCTTTATGGTGAAAAAATATATCAAAACATGTTACCTTTGTTGTAGATCGATTCGCAGAACACTGCTGCTATTTTCAGACGTAGCCAAAGCCTTCGCCAAGGTCCTGGTCAACGGCCTGGTCAAGCTACTTTATCTGGTACTGCCAGACTCTCGTTCACATCATTCGGAAATACATGTCGAATCGCATGTTTCGATACACAGGTAAGAAATTCGCTGTTCGCATTCGCGCCGGAGTCCCGCAAGGTTCCACACTTTCAACATTACTATACGCGCTTTACATCAGCGACATCCAGCGTATAGATAAAGTTCAACTTGCGATTTATGCCGACGACACCGCCCTTTACACCACGAATTACTCCGCTTGGATCCTAGCAGAAAGACTGCAACGAGCTGCCGACGCACTAGGCGATTGGTTTGGCAAGTGGCAGTTTGAGGCTAACCCGGACAAAAGCTTAGCTTAGGAAAGGACCTCGTAAGTGTTACGAGACCAGTATTTACTCACAAGGCAAAGCGATAACCTGGGAATCGCAGGTCTAACCTAGGCGTAGTATTAGATACGAAACTCTCTTTTCGGCCGCACATCACGTATGTCAGAAACAAGGCTACATATGTCATGAGCAGGCTGTACCCACTCCACTTGTAAGCGGAGTAAAATGTCATTTCGAAACAAGCTGACATTGTACAGAACGTGCATTCGTCTCATCATGACCTATGCTTGGGTCTTGTTCACACGCACCAAGATATACCTCCTTCAGAGGGTCCAAAATAAATTCCTGTGTATGGCATCCGGATCCCCATGGTACTTACGCAACATGGACCTACACAAAGACTTCAAATTAGAATCGCCACAGGAATTCTCCAAACGCCTAGCCAAGCGCTACAACGAGCGAACAGATTCCCACCCCTACCCACTCATTGTTAAAGCGTGTCAGTACGCTCCTCATCCTCACCCGCTTTTTCGAAGCCCTCGTAGCGTTCTTCTAGATCCCGACGACCCAACAACAGTCGCAAACATCCAGTACATATTCAGGATTCATTCCTTTATCTCACGACACACTCTCCGCCGCCGTAAGAGTTATAGATTCCAGTCATATCTCTTGGCATGTCCGTGCCTCGCGACGAGGCCCGGACGGTCGAACTCCCCCCTGATTAGCGTGCGTTGACGTTGACTTATTATCATATTTATGTACGTCTGATCTTTTCTATTTGCGAAAATATTTCATCTAAAACTATTTTTTTGCCTTACAGGCAGAGGGACCCAAAAAATTTAATTTACTTGCGTTCCCATCTTTCCACCGAATTCTGGGGGCAATGAGTGTTGAGCTGCGGAACTCATAGTTACGCTTTGCCTCGTTACAAGAATTATAAATATTTCATTTCCTCGGATGGGAATCGAACCCACAAGGCGTTGCGGGTGCATGCTTGTGCCCCTCTATCACGACTGGCCTGAACAACTAGTTTTAATGGTATATATATAAGTAATTGCAGTAAATATTCTATCAAGAAAATTTTATTTAATTTTCTAGAGGCCGCTGCGTTGGATTGTAACACGACGATTGTGTGTTCGTTTTCCACTCGGGAGAATGTAATATATTCATTACTTCCGCGACATATCACGGAATGTCTCGAGGATTTGGCGGCAATAAAGAAAAGGAAATTTCTTAATGGGAATCTCGTCCACTGTCATTACGGTTTGACGACTCAAACATTACGGAGGTCACGTAGAAAGCATGAGGCCTCCGTCCTTATGATTCTCCAGTGTCTTTGATTCTGTATTTTCAAAGGTCCAATGAAGTCTTCTCCTACCTCTCTTATTGTAAGCATGATCTATAATTTTTTAAAAAATAAACTGTAGTTATAAATTTAATAATACTTTAATTTCCATTCTAATAACAAAAAATCTCATTTTGTAAGTACATCTTAGAATAAAAGTTTAAAATTAAATTAAATAAAATAAAAAAAATATCTAACTGAAACATAGTATGTAATTATTATAAAAAAATAAAAAAAAAATGTATATATTACAATTTATTACATATAAGGCAGAATATGGCTTGCTGTATGCTCACTAAAATATTTTTGTACTTAAAAAATTAAAGCACTATACTAAAGCTATATAATACAATATGTGGAACAAAGTCTAATGTGGTCAATTGAGGACAGTAGTGGTGCAGGGTCACAATTGCGACTATAAACGCAACAGGACGTAGGTTCAATTCCCACTCGAGGAAATTATGCTTTGGTAACAAGGCAAAGCCCGGCGTCGAGTTGCGCCACTCAACATGCAAAGCGTACTGAATTCAGCGAAAAGAGGGGAATGGAAGTTTCTTAATGGGAACACAGTGTCTTGACTCTGGGAACTATGTTCCTAGATTCCTTAGAATGTTTTAACATATTTTGGGGAAATAACAATGACAAGGAAGTAGGCTAAAAGTTTTTTAGTAGTAATACATTCCAACAATTGTGACCGCAAAAATTTCAAGCCTTTGCATGTTTAGTGGCATAGTTTAAAAATGAACACAATTGAATACTACTCCTCCAAGTTGGAATTGAACCCAAATTTATTGAGTTTACAGTCAGATGCTGTCCTAATGTGCCACCATTGTCTTTAAGTCAACTTAAAAATCTACTCATAATTAAAAAAAAAGTTTCATTGACATAAATTAATTGATAATCTGTATATTAAGATTAATAAATTGTATTAAATAAACTAATAAGACTAAAAAAAACATGATAATTTGAATCTGCGACTTAACTATTGTATTGGCAGTGTTAGGAGTGACTACTGTACCTCAATGACACTTTATTGAAGTAATATACATTGAAAATGTTGTTTCTGTCAGACAATATTAAAATATATATAAATATTATAGGTGAGTGCAATTTTAAACTGGATTTTTTTTCCACATGCATTCTCCTACAATGTAACATAATCTCTTTTTTACTGTAGAATTGTATGGTACATCTCCTTTGTGTATTTTCCATATGTAACATTGATGAAGTGATAAGTGATTAACTGGCATGCTCAGAATGCTATAATCAAAGAACAGAATAGAATGGTAATGTAATATAGTATTTTGTTCTGGACTATTTCTTATACTCTAAATGCATTATAAATTATACCTTAAAAATACCACTCAATACTTTGTTCCACTAATTTTATACATATACATATGTATAAACAAACCTTATATTGCTTCTTCTTTTTTAATTACTTTTTTCTTCCCCCTTTTGCCGGGAATCATTATTTTTGTCTTCCACTCCTCAGTTCCTGCATCATTGTACTGAACTAGTTCCCCAGTTTGAGGGTTAATAGGAAAAACACCCTCTGGGGTAATTTTTTTTTTTGATGTATCCATATTATGCCTTCTTTTCATATGTTTATTATAATTTGACCAATTTGTGAACTCCATACCACAACTTTGGCAAGAATAGGGCTTTGCCCCCGTATGTTGTCTTTCATGATTCTTTAAAATTTGCTTAAAACGAAAAGCTTTGTGACAGTATTGACAAACATGAGGCATTGAGTCTGTATGAACTATTTTATGGGCATTCAACTGATACTGCAGCCTGAAACACCGTCCACACTGTTCACAAGAGAAGGGCTTAACTCCGGAATGCATGTCGACATGCCGTCTCAACATATTAGGAAACAAAAAAGATTTATTGCAAATTCTACATATATGAGGTCTAATTTGATCATGTGCCATTATATGAGATGTTAAAGTCCCTTTACTGTAGAACATTTTCCCACATCTGTCACATGTGTAATTCCTTTTTCTGTCATTTGTATGTATTTTCATATGATCTCGTAAACTGTTAGGGTTTTTATATATTTTTTTACATAATTTGCATGTAAGATCTTCTATGGTTAGTGGTGTTCCTCGTTTCCTTCTTGGTTTTCTCTTTGGTTTGGTAGAATTGTATTCCCCAAGATGTTTCTGAAGGGCTTCATTATTCTTTAATATTTCCCCGCACATACTACACGCCACTTGATTCTTTGAGAAATGTTCCTTTATGTGTGTTGATAATGTGTCCTCACTCATTGTTTCATCACAGTAGTGACATCTTTTTCTGTAATAAAATTATAATATATACATATTATGCTGTTTAATATATAGTTAAAATTGAAAATAATAATTTTATAGTCAAATATTTTTTTAATGGTCATTGCTTCTTATTTACACATAGATTCTTTTAGTAAAAGTGCAAGAAAATTGAGCCTCAGCTTAAAATGAAATAAGAAAGTAAGATTTTTTACAAAATATTTAAAAATTAAAAAGAAATTGCATAAAGTTAAGTATATAAAAAATAATGTGCATATTTCAAAAGTTGTTTGTAAATAATTTGAAAATGAGTTTGAATATATTTTATCATAATTACCTGAGCCTTTTCCTATGCATTTTAACATGTTTTATAAACATATCAAAATCACCTGAACCATAATTATCACAATCTATACAGACAAACGCATTACATTTACTATGGGTGGTTTTAGAATGTAATCTCAATGTGACAACATCAAGAAACTCTATATTACAATGAGAACAGAGCCACGGATATTCCTTCCACTTGGACACTATTCTTTTATTTGTTTCTTTTACCTCCTTAGCATATAACGTTACATCTGTGTAAGGTACTTTGCATAGTGCAGCATCTAATATATCATGAACATTTAAAGTATCACTTGGTTGACTCTGTAAGTCTATAGCTACTTCCATTTCATCTTTAGGCTCCTTTTTTATTTCAATTAAATCTTTCTCTGCGTTTTTTTCTTCATTATTAAGCGTAGTTTTGTCAGAAGTTTCTATTTTCATTGAGTCCGAATCTATAAAGTTGTCGAAACCGGTCATCCTGTCGTCATCTTCAGATTCGCATTTTTCGTCGTTTGTGATGTTTATTAAAGTTATTTGAGCTTTTTTTACTTTTTCAAAAAAATCGTAAGATTTGTTGAACGTTTCGTAGCACACAAAACAAACGGTATTAGGTAAATTAGAGTTTCTATTAAATACATCTACGTACATGACGTTCAGAAAGTTAATTTTGCCTTCTTCGAATTTGATGTCGTCGTCAAGTAAGTTTAACATTTTGCCTGATAGTTTAGGTTCCGCACAAAACCGACAATATGTATTTTTCTGTGTATTCATATTGATAAATTGTTATTTTCTTTCAATATTTTCAATATACACAAACTGTTATAAGCTTGTAGTTTACCTGTTAGGTGTTTCTAATGATTAATCATTCATTTTATTACATAATATTTACAAAAACATAAGTTGAAGTGCTTAAAGAAGTAAATAAATGTGTTTTAACTAAATATTACGAAAACTATCAAAAAATTGTTAGTCGATAAAAAATAAATACAAGACGACCACAGATTATTATTTGGAAATAGCTTACAGATAATGTAAACAGGAATAAAGGCAAATAAAATATATTTTTGATAGACTTTTGAATACGTATGTAGATCGGTATTTCAAATATATTTATATATTTTTTTTTTTTATAATTTTAATAACGGAAAAATATTTGTTCTCTGAAAAAAATATGATATACTCAAATTCTATGTGTAGTATTTTAACAAGAAATCAAATAATAGATAATGTTTCTTTATGTTCGAGACCAGTCGTGGCGCAGGGGCACAAAGTGTAAACGCAACTGGTTGTGGGTTCGATCCCCACGCGAGAAAATGAAATATTTATTTAAATATTTTGTCGCCCTGGTGTCGAGGCAAAAGGGCGGCATTGAGTTCAGCCACTCAACACACAATGCTTCGAGAATTCAGCGGAAAATGGGAAACAGAGTATCATTCCACTAAGTTCCCTCTGTGTACCCGCAGTTGATTATTGTTCTCTTTTTATGCAATTGAATTTGATATTATTCTTGGCAATTGAAAGTATTTCATACTTCAAGAAATAAATGTTTGATTGTTATTTAAAATAATATAAGACTGTGAGTGATAACACTCTTAATCTCCTCTTACCTCTGTATCCAAAGGGAAAATTGAGATACTCGTATGATAATTATTAGCAACTATATTTCTACTATTTACTACTATATGTATTGAATTATTGATTGGACGGTGGAGGTAAGGACAATCATCTCCTTGCTTCTACCTAAGGCATTCGACGCAAGACTTCAGATTTCATCTCTCGTTTAAAATTATGTTTAACGCTACGAAAAGACATAAGGGAAGAAATGTTCCATTTGTTTTAAACTAATATAAATATGAAAATAAATATATACTAAATATGAAAATACACGTATTGTAAAATGTGCTTCGAGCTATTTACTCAAATTCATAAGCATAATATGAGGCAAACTTTTGATAGAATTACATTCATCTATAGTCAACATTAGGTACGCGTTATTCTATAAGGTCGTTATTTCATATAAAAGAACGTTGATAGTAGACTTGTTTAAGCTAATAATCTCGATTTTGAAAAATTTCAAAAATACTTTTCTATTTAACCGACGATATCATAAGATAGTAGATTTTTTCCCTGCTCGTTTTTTGCACAGTTTACTGAAAGTGTATAATCATATTTTAGCTCTTTTAGAAAGTCTAAAATGTTTTGAAATATTTAAACTTGAAAAAAAACAAAATAAAACAATTATATTTTTGAACATTTTATTTCTATCCTCTAAATCTAACATCAATAACAGAATATCACAGATAAAATAATAACATCAACAAAAACCTTATAATTCTTTTTAAAACAAATCCTCACATAATGTAGGTACATTCGTTCATTAGTCGACTTAAAATATACATATCGATCTTAAAATGAAAATAATCTGAAACCAATATTAATTATAATATAAAGAAGTGCTATTGTATATAGTTTATTACATTTACATACATTTTATTACATGTAAATACGTAAGTTTTACATTATTTTCCTGCTGTAGTTGAATCCATGGAAAAGATAACAATTGTTTTAAAAAATAGACCGCTTTATTTCATAGCTACAAACAGATATAAACTGTAGGCCATTAACGACAGACACGTGCACTGAACTAGTATTGTTTAGTTACTGAAATATTTATTGTGTTCTAATTTCTAGACGAAATTAATTATTTTCAGGAACATTTTTTTGCACAAAAATTAAATACATGGAATAATATAATGTTAAACGTAAAAAGTTAACACTATGAAATAAAAATTCAACGTCTAAATTAACCTTTAAATACAATTCTAGTAAAAATATATGCTGCTGATGTGCACAATTTTTTTTAAATATTTACAAGTCAACGAACAATTCTCCGCTAAAATACGATAAGATACAATAAGTGGTACCTATATTTAGTTTGGAAGATATAATTAAAAGTTACCTTTAATACAAAGACAATTACTAAGTTGTCAATTCAATATCATTTGCCTAAGGGTCCTAAGTAGGGTTGAAGTAATGTCTAAACATGCTTACAGTTACATCTAATATGTAAAATACCTATATTTGAAACAGCAAAAACGTGTTTATTTTTTAATTGCTGCTAAAAATACATTTAAACGTTTATTCTTATACATATAGATATATCTAGTTAATTTATTAAACCTTAATTTTAAAACTTGATATGGATTTGATAAGTACATAGTGACCTTTTATCTTTATTTACATCTAATGGAATAAGCAGAGAGTAAGTATAGAAAACGTTAAATCAAACGGTCCCAGCATACTTAGCTGTTTCGACTCGGCCATTGCCATCAACCTCACCGGGCCTCCGGTCCCTCCAGCGATTCCTCATGCTGTTACCGTAACCCTCTTCTACCAGTATCATCGATACTGTGTTCTCGAAGGTCATTGGAGGTCTCCTACCTCTTTCAAATTTTATATATATATATATATATATATATATATATATATATTTTACCATTTTTTTATCACGCATTCCTTAGTTTATTTATTTTTCTTTTTAACCTTGTGTTTCAATGCACGCTTGCTACATGGTGATTCTTCTATAAAGGAAATAAGGATTACGAAAATCTTAAAATTTACAAAACTTTCATTTAAATCTTTTTTGTTTTTGAATTATGTATCTAACCCTTTAAAAAGCAAGATTGTTCTATTATGAATTTAACTTTTTTCATTATGTTTTTCCAATACGAGTAAGTATTCTCTACGCACCTCACCTTAGAGCAGTGCAATGTACCTACTATTTATAAGTGTGTAAAGCACACGGAAAAAAAAGTACGTATGTCAAAGTACGTACAATAAAATGTACGTATGACATCTGATTTGATCAACGTGCGACATATTCCTAAATGAGTCAATAATACTTTATAAATTGCAAAATGATGCACATTACCATTTCTTCAACTCGATATAAATTGTTCTCTTGTTTAAGAGTTAGATTATACTATTTATATAATATATCAATAATAATGTAGATATTACTATAGACTAGGAATTAAATATTTTAAAATGATTTTTGTGCGTTTTTTACTTCAATTTACGTACAAGAAGCGCGCTCTATAACAACATCTAAAATGTATAAGAAATTCTACTTAATATTTTTTACATCTTAGTAGGCCTCAGTGCAGGACTTTTTTGTGAAAATAATTACCTACTTGAAGTATACCTCTACTTAGTGGTGAATGATAAATTAGCTTGTAACGGCGCTGGGTCGATGAAACAATACAAGCTACAAACTTTGTTCAAGTATCAATTCATCAATTATTGCGGTTTTTTTTGTCCATTGTAAAAACGTAACACTTAGAAGGTCCCGCACGTCTTTCAGTTACTTATAAGTACTTTTAAGTAGCCAAATTAAAATGTAAAACATTTCATAAGTGTATTAAATTTTTTAATGTAATTTAAAAAAATATATATATATATATATATATATATATATATATATATATATATA
>DWAO01000465.1:0-25524 GCA_018230605.1 Heliconius congener
GCGAGCATTAGGGGAGGCCTATGTCCAGCAGTGGACTTCGAAAGGCTGATAGATACATCTGATAGACTATTAAATAGAAGACTATAGAATTATGATTATATTTAGTTGTTATTAAAAAAAAGAAACATATAAAAATATTTACTACAGAAAAAATACTATAGAAATAAGACCGTACATTATAAAGCTCAGTACCAAATCGTTACTTTGTAAGTATTAGGTTTATTTATTATTTACTGGTTAAATAAATATTTTTTTAATTAATGTTAATAAATTATATTATAACAACTTGTATAATATATAATTCTATATAAAATTGTTACTATTAGTTAAATAAATAACAAAAAAGTTGATTTCATAAACTTTTCTACTGTACGGTTTGAACTACCATCCTTAAATATCTTAATACTTTCAATTTATATTTATCACGATATAAGTCAATGTAATTTTATTAATGATAATTTAAAGTATATTGTTAAGCGGTTTATTTACTAATTACTAATCTAATTGGTATATCTGTCTCTAAAATAAAAATAATTTATTTATGTCTATATTTCTGCTCAAATCGCTAAATACGATAGATATTCGTGATTTTAACAATGAAATATCACAGAGGTGCATGTAGAATCTTACAAAAATGATTGTATACAGTTATTATTTAAATAAATCGTATAAAATATAAGTTAAAGTATATGATTAAAATTAATTTTTCATGACTATCTCAAATCCTACTAATATTATAAAAGTGAAATTTTGTGAGAATGAACGTTTAAGTACTACGTTCTCGTAAATACTACTGGACGGATTTTGATAGTACGACAGTAATATAAATCATGTACCTCAGAATATCACATACTCTACAACTGATATAAATATTTTGTATTTGGTATCATTTCGATATAAAATTTACCATACATAGTGATCATTAGGAAACTATGCTATTGAATAGCAATTTCCAATAGTACAAAGAAGATTTATAGCATAAACGTTGATCGCTCGTTAGCGTGCGACGCTAATCAGTCGCTCTGATTACGCCTTAATGACATTGGGCCGTGGCGCGGTCGCCGAAAATAACGCAAATACGGTATGTATGACGTTGCTCGCGGACAATGCACTCGTTACCGCGCCGGTATGCAGTCCATATTATATAGCGAAATTTTAATTATTTTGTCTTATTGTTCGTGTTGAAGGTGGCGATTCGATTCTTAATTTGTTGTAATTTTAAATATTGGTATTTATTGTTGTGTGATCTGGTATTTAATTTTATTAACATGTGTTACAAACAGATTTGTTGAAACTTATTAACAGCGCTATTTGCTTTCCTGATTCTTAATTTACCGAGTTTCAAAATGTCTGTGTTTTAATGCGTTCTACTAGTGCCATTTACGAGTACATATTAGAAAAATATAATAATTATGCTTATAATATACACATATTAACATTTAAATTATACCTTTGGTTGAAGATGTGTAAATTTACATATGCATTTTTGGAACTATTTTTTAATGAAAACAACATATCTTACAATTGTACATTATATTCATGTACGAGAATGTCCTGGATATTTGAGAATATTTTGTTATCACATTAAAATCTGCGTAAAGAATATAAATAAAGTTTATTTTTGCTCCTATAGGTCAACAAGTATTTGCTATATTTTTTAACTATTAAGAGAGCTTTTGAATTAGTTCAAACTTCAAACTCATTAGGCTATAGATTGTTATAAAATATCTCATTTTACGTTTGTATTTTCTAATACTAAAAATATCCTAGAATCAAAAAGCAAAAACTAAAAGTTTATTTAGAATAAGTAGTAATAAGTAAAAAGTATTAAAAATTATACTATACTAGCTTCACGCTACAGCGTGATACATCCCTAGCAGGGTAGTCAGAGAGAATGGAGCGCCAAGCGCTACGGTCTCTGCGTACCTCTTGCGCCTCTTTCACTGTCATCAACTTCTTCATACATGTGCTTTCACAGAGGGGCCCTCATGCCTGTTTCGTGGCCTGTAGTATCTTTGATACTTTATTTTCGAAGGTGAACCGAGGTCTCTCTCCTCTCTTACTGCTCACTTTTCCCCTATAAATATTTTTTAACATTCTTTCATCACTCATTCGTTCGACGTGCTCAAGCCAGCTGAGCACGTTCTTCTCTATTCTCACCGGTATATTCTCGCTAGTATCTGCCATTCTGTATATCTCTTTATTGCGGAGTCGAACCGCTTAGCTAACTCTGCATATCTTACGAAGCATGGCATCTCTACAGCATTCATCTTTTTTCATTCTTCTTCTGTTAATACCCATGTTTCGCTGCCGTATAACAGCGTCAGTACCAACACTGCATTGTGTACGCCCAAACGCGCAGCTGTGCTGACGTTTCGTCGTCTCATGAATGCATTGATAAGCTAAGGCTTCGTTAACCCTGTTACCGGCAGCAATACGCATTTCCCATGTGGAAATCATCTCGTATTTTCCATCTCTACTGAACATACTTCCCAAATATACCATTTCCTTCACGTGTTATGATATCTTACCATTTATATTGATTTTGCAATCAGCGAAATAATAGAACATAATTCATATATATATTTCTTGCCTTACCTGTGGATATCTGTTGATAGTGTTAGGATGTGGATATGGCTGGTAACCTCTATAACCCTGGATGTTCCGCATCATTCCATTGCAGCCAGGCAGCACTGCGGGCGCTAGCGCTTTCTGTAGCTGCTTTTCTTGCTTACGATATTTCGCCCGACGATTTTGAAACCACACCTGTTTTAATGAGAATTGATAACTTTTATAAAAATGTACATAGAAAAATATAGATAGATAGAGATATATAGATAAATATGTTTTGTAACTTTGCTTGTATTAAGTTTGAAGCACCATCGTGAGTGCTATAACAAAATAAAAAGTTTTGTTAAAGAGGAAAAGTAGCTCCTTATTATTCAATTTATATTTATAATAATATAAAAAAAAACTTAATTTATATTTGAGGCTAGTCAAAGTGTGACTGTAAAACCGACTGGTTGTGGGCTCGTTTCCCACTCGAGGAGATGAAATATTTACTTAAATTTATATTTCCATTTCTTTGCTCTGGTGTCGAGTCAAAAGCGCGGCGTTGAGTTCTGCCACTCAACACGCAATTCCTCCAGAAATTGGCAGAAAGTGCGGAACGGAGTGTCTTAATACTAGGTTGCCTACCTTGCTGTGTGCGGGATGCAGCGTGAAGCTGATAATAATAATTTAATTTACTAAAATTTCCTATACTATGTAAAATAATATGTCTTAAACCATGAGCTTTTACTTAAAACTGCACCAATGCATACAATATGTTTTTGTATATCCTTTATATAACCAAAAATTATACAATAGCCGATTAATTCCCAAACATGTTATGTTCTAAAACAAAGTACAAACGTCGCGTTGGGCCGTAATCTGTGTTGTCAACGGGAATGAGGCGTGCGTACTTTGATATGGTGATTACAGCTGATTACAGAGCGAGGGAGAGGGCAAGGGAGACGCCCTCCGGATGCACTCCTCATATAAATAAACCGATACATCCCACAATTCACTACTAGTGATTTGGACCCTACGCCTAATGCAATAGAAGCTATACATTATAAATAACTAGTATATAGAATAGGGTAAAGGAACATAGGGGATATTAGTTTTTTCGCAAAGCAATTCGACATCCGTCCCTCGCCGCGCGCGTTGTGATGAAAAACGAAGCAATTTCCGAGTTTTTTAAGAGCGATCTGTTACAATCGCTTATTGGATATCTTCAACATGAAACGAGCTTTTATTTTATTATTGTTAAACTTTTTTCTTGTTTTACTTACACGAGTGTAGTAGTAAACAAATTGAACTTTATTATTAGTATTTATGGTTATATATAAACTACTTATATAGGCATATATTTCTAAAATGATTATATATTATTAGTATATCTTGATCTTTAAATGTAGAGATATATAAATTTTACTTTTCCGATAACGAAACTATTATTTTATGAAGAATTTTTGTAATTTATCCTTCAAAACTAAGCCTATATGAGTTGTATAATTAAGCAATATTTTATTTTTAACTCGAAATTAAAATATACTTAGAGACTAAGTACGTAAGCCTTTATAGTAATTTTAATGTAAATACAAAAATAAAATAAACAAAATTTCAATTTTCAATGAATATAAATAATTTTGCGAAACTTTAACGATTCTATAAATTATTTATAAAGACGCTTTAACATCGAGATCAAATTCATTAAATATCACGAAGACAGTTCCAACAAAAAAAAACCCATGTACCCGAGCGGCGTGTTACACGAACAAAATGGTCTGTCTGAAAAAGCACGGATCCAACAAAACATTTTCTTATTTCCAATTGTAGAATTCATTTGAGGGCAGAGACAATGTCGAGAGGCGCGCGGGGAGGATGAGCGGCTAACTTCGTTACGGATCCATTTGATGGGATTGCAATGCCTCAGGGGCCACCCTCCGTCCTCCCATCCTGCCGCCCGACGATGTTGTATTTTTATATCGAAATTTCCTCTAGAAGGGAACTCGACGTCGCCGTCGTCTTTAACGTTTACATTCTTATGTAGCGTCGCCCGAACGTTAATAGCCTCCCACGAAGCGCGTGCACGGGTAGGTACCTACTACACCCTACTACGAGCTTCGATGCTACTTAGCTATGTGTATTGGCACTTCGGAATATGCTATATGCGTACATTTCATGACATGTTGACGGTAAAATGCAAAAGTCTTATGTCGTATCTTAATGTTATTTTTCGCATTTATAATAAAATGTTATTATAATGTAGCAAGTTCTATGTTTAAATGAATATAAAATGTTACGTTTTAAGACCTTTATGTCGTAGACATATCGTAGAATTGACAATTTCATGAAATAATCGAGCATATCATAAAATGGTTGCATTTTATGAAATGCTCAATCAGTTCCATCAGATAGTGATGCGCGTTGACCAGATAAATGATGATAATACATTCCACTATATTATGAAATCATCAATTTTAATATGTGATCACGAACTAGTATCTCAAAATTTTACTGTCAAAAATACTCTTTTGTATTATTTACACACACATAATGATTTAAGTCGTAAAACTTAAAGTCGTATTCGGGGTAAAATATCTAAAACTCCGAATTAGGTGCTCTTGGGATAAATCAATAGTGTGTCTCGAGGGATTGAGCAATTTTAAAACTGAGATAAGGATCGTTCGCGAGTGACTGTAAGCATTTCGTATTCATACGGACGAGGACGACAGATGGCGCTTTAATTCAATCCGCCTCCGGCCTACGCTCCAAATTAAATTATTCGAGTATTCGCGCATCATTGATATTTCGACAATTCTACTCAAGAAAAGGAATAAATGTGATGGGTTGAGTGTTTTAACTAATGTTGCCATGACTTAGTATTTTTGTTACTATAAATGTAATGTACATATAAGTGTATTTAGGCCAGTCACAGCGCAAAGGCAGAAAGTGTGACTGTAAACGCATCTACGGGGTTTGATTCCCACTCGAGGAAATAAAATATTTATTTAAATTAACATTTTCATTTCTTCGCTCTTGTGTCAAGGCCAAGCACGGCGTTGAGTTCCGCCACTCAACACGCGATGCCTCCAGTTTTCGGCGGAAAGTAGCTTGGTCGGCGGATGTTCCCTCTGCCTACCATGCTGTGTGCGGGATACAGCGTGAAGTTGATTTATTTATAAATGTAATGTGTTATATATGTACATGCACTAAATTATTTGACTATAGTTAAAGAAAATGTACCTGTATCCTTGCTTCATTGAGCTTTGTTGTCCTTGCGAGCTCTTCCCGACAATAGATATCTGGATAGTGAGACTTTGCAAACGCCGCCTCTAATTCTGCTAGTTGTTCCTATTAAAGGGAAATAACATATCTATATAGTTATAAATGTGAAGTTGTGTATATATAGAAACTACTGATTGACGAATGTTTTCCGACGTTAATCTTTTGACGTTCTATAAGTGAAAAGTATATTTACCACAAGTGAATAAGTATTATTCTTTGACATTACACTTAACGGACGAGATATTTCTTTAGATTTCTCATTCAATATCACTTTCATTTTATTTTCCTTTAAAATGAAAGTGATCTAATTTGAAATCTTCAATATCCCTGATTTTGTTAAAAAAATAAAACGAGATGCCTATATATAGCGACTCTTTCTTTAAATTTTCTTAAATCAGGTCATTTTAATTTGAAGTTGCGAACTTTGTTCCTAGTTTTTACCTGTGTAAATGTAGTTCTATGGCGTCGTCTCGCGGGCGTAGGACAGGAGGCTGTGGTCGGCGTGTGACCGGCGTGCTGAGGGCCTAGTGAAGGGGACAACGCTGATGTGCCACCCGACGTGCTGGTCCCGCCCGGTTCTGGCTTCAATTTTTTAAAGGCTCCCTCTGCTATTAAGAAAAAAATAACGTTTAAAAAATTTTTAGACCAATATCTCGATAGTCTCCGAGGTAAAGCATCGAAAGCGAAAACGCGTCATGTTTTTATGCTCTTTTAAACTACTAAGAAGTGCAGTTTTAAAGATTTTTTGAAAATTAAAAAAAAATTGTTTATGCGTCTTTTAAACGATTGTAAATTATGTAATCGAAAACTATACTTGGTAGTAGTTAAAAAAAGCAATAAAAAGTACTTAAATTTTTCACTTACGATACTTTTCTTAGAAACCGTCGATGTGTACTGTTATTAAAAAAATCCAATATAGCCTATATATGGCTATATTGGAAATATTTTTATAAAAAAATATTTTTTTATTAAAGTAGATTAATATATAATTATTATACAAAAAATGTTCAACCACCACGATTATAGGCTGGTTAGTTTTAATGGCTTAAGCTATTTGGCGATTCTTATATCAACAGTTATGTCTTAATTACTATACCAATTACTGTTATTAGTAAAAGGATATTTTGCTTAAGAAATAGTCGTGTTAGCAATGAACTTTTCCACTTGCATATTGTTTGTTTCTTTAATTACGGGTACGTATTTTATATTTTAATTGATTTTTTTTGTAATCTAGACTGGCTTTGTGAGACAGTGATTGGATTTATTCCTCAAAGATTTTTTAATATCAACTTACGAAAATGAGAGAAAGTGTAGTGTAGTTTATAAAATAACAATTAAATAAAATTATAAAATTATATGTATACTAAAGTGACTAACAAAATGTTTTCAGCAGGATTCTTTTCATCTAGTGATGCTGGATTGTTATTGAATCTCTTACTCGGTGGTAACAATGGAGTACCTCAGCAAGTACCAAATTTACCGTTTTTAAATTTTAATAATAATCAAAATATACGCAACGACTATCCAGATTACAACCTTGGTACTAATAGAGATATGAATTATGATAGAAATAACGATTACGACGCGCCACAACAGCAAAGTTACCCTACTAATGAACCTGGAGGTGAATTCAATCGAGAACCTGAAAGTACTAATCAAAATGATTACTCTGGTTCCCAAGAGCGTGATGATAACGGGAATCCCTCTAATTTTAACGACGAAGAACTTCGTATGGGCCGTCCGAATGTTCCAACTTCCACTAACTTCGAGAACAATCCAAGGCAAGTAAATAATGATGGATATAGTGATGGCGAAAATATAAATAAAGTTAATAATGATAAAATGTTAAATTCAAATGCGATATCTAAAAATAATATAGCTGCAACTACTGAGAAACTTATAGAATTTAAGAACACAGTTTCTCAAAACATCACATTGAATAATAATAAAGTTCTGTCGAAGTTACATTTGAATGATTCAAAGGCAAATTCTATTAATCTTTTGCCGTCGCTGGTTAAAGTAATGAACAGTTCTAATATTGAAGCGAAAAATCCTACAATCGTAATAGTCAACATTCCGGCTGGAGTTTCCACAAATAGTACTATTGCAGAGAATACAAGTGACATAAAAAATGTGGTTAAAACAAAGACAAGAAATTTACTTAGGCCTATAACTAAAAGAAAATTTTTCTTTCAAGTCAAACCAGTTATGCCGATACCTAAGAGAGTAAGTGATATGGAGACTGTATTTTATATTGAATAAGTAAATTTTATATAAGAATCTAGTTTACAATGTATGCGTTATATGAAATGTTATCTGGATAGTTTAATAATTCTAAGAATAATATCAATAAGATAAGATGCAATAAATACTTTTGTGATCAATGCATTTTGTACTTACTAAAAAGAGTAAGAGAGTCAAGAGAAATGCTATAAATAAATTATGTTTAAATCAAATTTTGCACGATGTAAAAATCAAATTGAGAAATAAGACCATAGTAAAACTACGTAAAAGCTTAATTTTTGTATAAAGCCTTATATCATTCGACCCCATTTAGACGGGGTCCGGTCTAAAGAAGCGACTTCTTATTTGCATAGCGGGTCGGATCGATCCTTGTCGTAGGTCAAGTTCAGCTCGCCGTAATTGTAATTGCGTTGCTTTAACACTGTTAAAGCTAATGATTCCGACTCCGTGCAGTCCCATTGAATAGATTGTTTCGTGATAGTCCTTCTAGAGACACGGCGCTGCAGACTGTCGTTTGTGTTTCGTAGTGTCTCTTTTGTTGTCTTTAGTAAATCTTCAATTTTGATATTTAATATATGTATTAGAATTAAAATGTAAATCAAGTTAAGATAATAAGTAGTTGCCGGCTGTTATAAAGAAATATGTCGAAAATTGTAATATACATACATATATAGATTACAATATACTGTTTTGCTACTGAGCGTTTGATAGACAGCAAATCCTACTTATACGGAGGAAGGTGGGTTAAATTTTGCAATTATAAAGTACCAACCAAACTGTTTGGTACAGTATAGGTACAGTTTGGTACAACCAGCAGTTATATAAGGAAACATATATATTAAAATTTCTAAGAGTTCCTATATGATGTCCTATCAACGTACGATTTTTACTTTTTGCGTATATAAAATTGTAATATGATGATGCCAATTTGTGGCCGATCAAACCGACTTGATTGTTATTTAATCATTAAAACAAATTAGTAAATTTAAACTGACTAAATGTCATTACATAGTCATATATGAGATTGATACTTGATGATTTAAGATCATTTTTAAAAGCGAACTGTGTTAGAAATACAACTGACTGCTAAATATTGAAAATGATTAGCTTTTGAAAACTATTCATATCCTCTGAGCGGTATCAAATTCTATTATTGCTACATCAACTCAATCAACAATCAACTTATGTACGTGAATTTTCACATATTCAAGTCTTTATACTCTTTTCTGTAAAAAATCTCATATTGGCGACATAATCAGTTTACCTTTGGTTTCCCTGAGCTTTCGAATTAAGAGGGGGACATTTTAAAAGCACCGTCGGAGGTCGGTTTGGTAAGTATTCATGCATTCCCTTTGACGGCGTCCAAGCTACTTATTAATTAACATGGAGCTAAGTGTTTGCGTCCGCGGTAAACGGAGCCTTTTAACGTTTAAAAGGTTGTTTTTTTTGCTCGATTCTATGTTTTAGACGCTTTGACGGCGTATATATCGGTTTCGGTTTGGTTGACATTTTTCGTAATACTATTAAGATAACGTGCTTATTTTCTAACTGATATATGATATATATATTTTAGAATTATATTTCAAAAAAATATTGTAGAACTCTACAGTTTCTCTCGTAGTACAAAAGACTTTTTGACACAATCTGTAGTGACTCGCTATAAGTCAACGCACAATATTTATTTGTCGAACAAAGTGTGACATTTGTCCGTGGGCGTAACAGAGATTCAATGTAACATGTCATTAGGGGGCCCTAATCCCCTAATTATGACGATTGACATAAAAGCGCCATCTGTGGCGGCCGAAAGGTGTCGGATGACTGCACTGGGATGCGGGGCCTGAGAGGTGTAATGTTGAAGGAATGAGGGCCCCATAAAAGTATTACATTTGGTTACTGTAAATAAGATCATTTGTACTTACTGTAATATATTTCAGAGTATAGTCAATATTCTTTACATTAAAATATCAAATGTTGTGATGGAAAAATTAAAGATAGTTCGTATCGTCATGGAAAATTGATATTTTTATTCAACTTCGTTATCCTATCTCCGTACAAAATCAAGACATTGCGTGTTGAAGAGCGGAACTCAACGCCATGCATGGTCTTGTCAGAGCGAGGACATGGAATGAATTCATTAACCGACATTGAAATACACTTTGACTTTTATAAATATATGAAGCATGATTTTGTGAAATTATAAAGAAATCAAATTAGATACGAACAGACTAGAGCACTAGACGATGTTTCACATTGCATATTGTACAAGAGTTTTATTCTAAGTTTTTGGACATTAAATTTAAACTGATATTTTTATGTAAAGGTTTTTTTTCAGGTAAAATTTATTATAAAATGTATGGCCCAGAAAATAAGTAAACATAACATGAGATATATTTTAAATAACTCACTCTAGATAATTGATTGACAGACATAAAATTACATTGTATTTTAAGTAATGAAACATAAAAAATATTAAAAAAATATATAGAATTGTATTTCCCTCCATTCAGATCTTGATTTCGGATAAACAGAAATTTTATATCAAAAATAATAAAAATCATTACGTATTTGGCACCCTATGAGGCGCCACGGGACTCCAGAGCGCTTTGCCCTGCAGCGTCCATATGTTGTCGCAACCCTTAATAGATTTATAATCGGTGCAAATGCCGCAAATCCCTCTGATTGAGATCTCTGATTGATCGCTCGAGTCCTTACAGCAGGGCTACGTTTGTAGAGGCCGTGTATCTTCTAGTTTAATTGCATTAGTATATATATTGATCGCACGCGTCCTTACAGCAGGGCTACTTTTGTAGACGACTGTATCTTCCAGTTAAATTGCATTAGTATATACATATTTTTGTTCAATAGTGATATAATTTTTTTTCTGCTCACAATTAGAAATACTTTGGTGTAATGAAAAATCTAGTCATCATCTTCAAACGTGGCCAGTTGCGGTGCGAGGGTACAAGCGTGCGATTGTAAACGCGACAGGTTGGGGATTTGATTTCTTCCCGAGATGATATTATTTATAATATTTTTATATTCTTGCTCTGGTAAGGAGGCAAGGCGAAAAGTGGAGAACGCAAGTGTCTTAATGGAAACGGAAGGCCTTCGCGCTAGCCCAGGTTCCCTCTGCCTACTCTGCTATTTGCGGAATGTAGTGTAAAGCTAAAAAAAATCTTCAAACGTTTTTATCTTTAACCCGTTGGACATTTGTAACTTTTTTCGAGTGGCAGCTGGGGTCACGGCAGTCACAATGGGCTTATAGGATTTAGGGTGACGGCGCGTGCGCTCTCTATTATCACGAGAGCCTCTTAATTTAAGAGTTATGCGCATATTGGTTTGTTATTAAAGGGATTTAATGTATAACATTTTATAGAAAAACACTTTGAATTTAAATTATTTAAACTTATAAGTACTTGGCTACTGTTTTTTTGTGTTTATTAAAAAGAAAGTTTGCAACAATAATTATATTTAAGCTTTACTTAACACTTAAGATTTATACTGTAATATTAAAATACTTTCTTTTAAATATGCTAGTTTAATTACATTTATAACTCTATTAACTAATATTTTGCTTCTTCTTGACACAAGACTCAACCACAAGATTCAACACGCCTCATTTTTATTAACTGGCCTCACTATGACAACCTATTACGTTAATATACTAGAATACAGATCAAATTTCAAACATTTGAAATATTATGGTCATTAAACATTATAAAAGTACAGGTAAAAATTCTGGTGTGGTCCTTGTTAGTATCGCACGCGACGGACACGCGCCCCCGATTACACTATAGAAGTACCTACTACATAAAAGCTGTATTTACGCATGCCACTTCATGTGGACATCCCTATTGACGGGTTACCCGTTTACCCGTTTACAAGTATTTGTTGGTTTGTTGTTAAATGAATGTAACTTTGTTGAATATCGAAAATAGTATGCGTTAGCTATTCATATAAATGTCAATGCTAAGTACAGCTGTCGAATGTTTTTATGATAGGTTTATTTTTAAGTAGAAGAGTGATCTTTTTCTTTCATCTCTCACGCTCTATCCCGCACAGTCTGCTCTCCACTTCCTGCATGAATAAGTGAAACTCAACGCAACATTACATTCTGTCTTAATAGGAAGAAAAAATGAAACGAAATAAATTCAAGCTCCGAGTCTCCGAGCGAGCAACAATGACCTCATCTATTTATAAATCTAGTAATCTTATAAAACAAAAGAGAGATGAATCTCCCCAGGTAAAGTATAAAAATAACAAATTGCAAATTTATTTTATTGCTGTTTTGAATAAGGGTAGTTTTCGAGTACATACACGTTTAAAGAACGTACAACTATTTATTTTATATGTTAAAATAGTAGTTCGAAAGAACAAGAAAAATAGCAAATGTTCTTATTGTTCTTTCGAACTTGTCTGTTCGTTGATAAATATTTATCAAATAATATTCACGAATATAATAATAACCTATTTTTATATAGTTTTATTATATAGAGAATAAAAAAACTATAGAATATTACATAATTAAAAATGTGCCTTTTAATTTTTCACTTGCGCTCGCTAAATAAAATGATAATTATTAAATTTTAAATTGTATAAATACGAGAATGTCACTTACATGACTGTGCTAACGATATTTTTTTTAGTATTGATATTCCCAAGAACAAAGAAAAATGGTATATAATTTTATTGTAATACAATAATTTGTATGCGTAATAATAAATCTTAAGAATGAGAAATAAAGATATTTAATTAAATTTTAAATATAATTAATAGGTGAGATTTATTTAACTATTCACTCAGGCAACATATATTTTGATACTAATATTGTGGCGGCTTCTGTTGAACTTAGAAGAGACAAAGACCGCCCGTCACCGCCGTCACGTCGCGAGCTATTGTTAAGCATTAAGAAACCTGGAAACGTGACTTTCTTTTAAAAGCACAAAGCTATCGTGGGGCATTGCCACAAGCTCGTGACTTTAACGCGACGGTTGTGGGTTCAATTCCCATTTGGCGGAATTCATTATTACTCATTTAGGCTATTTTACTAGGCTAAAAACACGGCGTTGAGCTCCGCCATCCAACACATTATACCTCGAAAATTCTGCAAAATTTGCAAGGAGTATGATAGGTGTACAAGGTTGTATTTTAATTTTCGGCTGGTTGTGGGTTCGATCCCTACTCGAGGAAATTAAATATTTATTTAAAATGTATATTTCCATTTCTTTGCTCTGGTGTCGAGGCAAAGAAAGAGCGTTGAGTCGCCGCCAACGCCGCCACTCAACACGCAAGGCCCCCAAAATTTGGCGGAAACTTAACGGAAGCGGAAAATTAACATTAGATTCCCTGTACCTAATCTGCTGTGTGCGGTGTACAGAGTGAAGCTGATTTTTTTGTTGGTATAAGGTAGATAGGTACTTAGTGGTCTTCATTCGTTCGATAGTCGAATCATACATATTCGTAAAAAGCTATTTAAAACGAACATTTTTTTTAAAGTTTCTAATATTCTAAAAGTAAATTGAGAAGTAGAAATGATTGTTGAAATAAAATTGAAAATTGTCGTGTTATTGCTAAAAACATTACACAATACGTTTTTTTTATCAATTTTAAATAAACCTCGTTTCGTAACTATATTTCGGTATTTATTATATTAAAATGATAGTTAAATCCTATACGGATCGTAAGACATTGCGTTCACGTCCCGCGCGGCCATTGTTAGCTCCAGTACGTGACGCGCTGCCGGTACAGATATATAAGAGATACCTATTATATGTACTCCTATATATTGTAGAGGGGACGTGCAAAATATATTAATTACTTGCCGTGTTACGACACTATTTTTTATTTTTGCAAAACTTTCCGGAATAACGATAGTATAAGAGAAAATAATATCACTTTTGTTTCTTTTAGCTTTGTGTCAGTGTCATAAAGTGAAATAAAGGAGAAAATGGTAAATATATAACTTGTATTGCTATACCTAATCAGCAATCCTATTGAATGCTTTGGGCAGCATAGCTATTTTTGATTGGATGATATTTTGTAATCGCACCGTCTAGTAAACATGTCTGGATAAATTCAATTTCACCAGAATATTTACTTATCATCTCTACCATCCTTATTTAAAACCTTTGAGCTGTTTTAATTTTTTACACGTCTGTCGGGGACTAAATTGAAAACTTGTATCTTGAAGTGAATTCTTCTAATCTAATTTTAGAACATATCTTTTAATTGCAACACAACAATATTTAAGTACGTACAGAACCTACTATAATCCTGTATTCTGTATGGTAAGTATTTATTAATTTACTAAATCTAACAACTACCAACTTATAAAAAAAAAATTAGAAAATGTAAGTAATTAAAAAAAAATGTTTAAAATAATCAGAACATTTATAAAGTTTTGTTCAGTCATAATTATTTAATAATCTTTTAAAATATTATTTACTTTAAATATATACCCATCACTACGTTTCATTGTAAAAACGTCCAATATATATATATATATATAAAAGTATAAAAAAAAAGATCTAAAAACCATTAAAAAGCGGTTTCAGTATTTAGCGAATATCACTTTGTCCACAGCGCTATGAACGCGGGTAGAAAACGCGTACAACCAACCATATACCTACCCGCTTGAAAATTCAGCCTTCGCTCGGGGCGGAGGCGGTCGTTAGTGACATTTTGTATTCATGACGTCAGCCTCGGGCCGATTGTTTGCAATATTACTCTAATTGAAATTGTAATACGTACATATTCTGGATAGTGTCGCAATACGTGTCCGAAATTATACATACTGGCTTGTCTTGCTTTGTCGTCGTTAATGGTGTTCTATTGCTGATTATGTTTTAATTAAAATGGCGTCAGAAATAGGTTATTAAATGTATTGGTTCAGTATTATTTATTCTGATTATATTTTCTATAGAAATATAAGAATACAGTTTTATGTTATTGTTATGTATAAATTTATACAATTTTTATGTAAACATTATATGAATTGATTAGGTACAAAAGTTGTATACTTTTTCATAAATGCTTAATTTTTTTTTTAAATATGTTATAACTTAATATAGGAAAGTATTATATAGACTAATATTTACGTATAAGAATCGAAAACAGTATAATATTATAAGGATATTTTCGTTTGAATCGTATGGTAATTTATAAGTCACCACTTTTGATTCAATTTTTGTATTCAAATGGTACACAGTGTGGAACTGGCTAATCTGTTCGCTTTAAATCTAAGGAAGAAACAAACTAAAATTGAAATTAATTTTGATATGCCTCAATGTCACGTTGCGCCTGACAAGAGAGCGGACCAAACGACAGAGAGGCACTTTCGGTCTAAGCTTTCGGTTTGTGCTAGATCCATTTATTCATTGTTACTTGTAATTATAATGCATAATTTAAGTAAAAAATATTTGAATTAATAAATGTTAGTTTATCAAGAAATAAAATGTCATATTTAATTATCTCCTTGGCATTACATGAAAAAATGATATTTTAGTGATAATAATTGAATTCAATTCTAAAAATATAACAAAAAAGCTTTCTAGCTAATCAACTTTACAGATAACATTTTTTTTTGTTTTATTTTATTTAAGATAAAAAGAGTCACGTAAAGCGTCACTTTGGTAGATAATTACAAAATCAATCAATAACCTAAAAAAGTAAGCTACATTGTTGTCATATAAAGACAAAATAATATTAAAACACTGTGTACTTAGAAACTCAGCGCAAGTAATTTTAATAAAATAGAAGCAAAAATTTGATAAAAATGGATATAGCGTAATCAAAACATTAAAATTAAATTTTTTTATATGTATTGGTTTATTTTCTGGAAATACGAGGAGTTCTACCAATACTAACATAATGTGTTGATTCACTGTCTGATTCCTCATCGCTGAGCTTTAATTATTGAAGTTTGATCCAAGAATATTGGTAGGTATGATCTTTTTATTAAGTAAAAATTCACTAAGGAAGTATTTTGCAAATTCTATTGATAAATGTTAAAAAAAAGGTTGAAGGTATTTTTTTAAGGAAACTTGTACTTATAAAAAATTGTAAACACCAGATGTCGAAAATCAAAAATCGTATTTGTGTAAAGACCAGTTTCGGCGTTTCTGAAAATTTTACCTAAGAGAGAGAAAAACAGTTTTAAAAATGTCTGGAAGTTTAACACTTTTGGAGTAATATGTATAGAAGCTTTTAATTTGACAAATATAATTTGCGGAATGTTGCCTTTAAGAGGAGGGAATTAAGGTTAAAAGTCCACCATTCTTAAAATAAGAAACCTGAAACTTTGTCTTTGGGACTACCAAAAATAACGAATTAAGTATTCTATGGAAATTATTGTAGAGCAATTTCTTTTATGGAAAGAACAAGGCAAGGCAGACGAGCGAACGAGTTAGTTGTTAGTATGTGATCTTCACCGCCCACGACTCCGTATAACACTAGAGGAGCTACAGGTGCGTTGCCGGCCTTCAAGGCGCTTTTGAACCCATGTTGGATCTATATGAAAAATTAGCAGATCATTTCACAGTTCACGAGCAGAAAGAGTTCTCCAGAACATCGAAACACAAAAGTCACTCGAAACATGAAGACTCAATCTTCTGATACTGGGCTCGGCTTTAAGTGTGGAAGTATTTTAAAAATTGATGATATTACAAATGGGACTTTTTTAGTGATTACCTTAACTTGTGTCTTCAGAATTCTTGAATTAAACTAAGTTCCTTTCACCCCATTAGGAAACATTCCCAAGGGATGCCTCAGCAGAAGATACAAGGTTATTTCGGCACTGGTCAGCGTTTTCCCGAGAAAGAAATGCGCAGCCGGAATATACGGCGTCCATTATGCTTTCGTCAGCATAGCAACGAAAGAGATAATATTTAATGTGTCATTGATATGCAAGAGAAACAGCGTACGGTCAAAAGGGACAGCAGGCTTCCTTGGGGACGCCAGCGTTCAGGAGCATGTAATCGGAGCATAGACCGTCGACAGTGACCTTGATGCTGCGTCCAATGAGAAAGCTGGCGATCTTGCATAAATTCTCGGGAAGCCCGTAAGCTGGAAATTTTGGAAGGAGCGCCCCGTGTCATACTCTATCGAAAGCCTTCTTAAGGGTGTGTCCAGCTTAACTGCCAGGCCTTCTCCCTTGCTTTCAATTGCCACAGCCTAGTAGTGGGATAGGTAAACTGGAAAACCGGTTGGTCAACTATAGCGAGGGTCATATTGACGGTCGTTGATACAGTAGTACAGTGCAAACCAGCTGAGCACGTTCTTATTCATTCTCACTGTGACATCCTCGCGAGTACCAGCCGTTTTGTGTAGATCTAGATACATAAATCGAATCCGCTAAGCTAAATCCGCATATGTTACGAAGAGATCATCAGCACAACTGCACGTTTGGCTGTAGACAAGGCAGTATTGCAATATTTTATTTGCTGGAGTGGAAGTCGAAACCACAACCAGTCGGTTTCACAGACACACTTTTGTGCCCCTGCGCCACGACTGGCTTCATCATCTCGTCATCCTAAAAATAGCATGAATTTTTGAATAACATCTAGCATAAAAATTTAATTATTTCACAGGTTTCTGTGCATGACTAAACAGTAATTTTCAGATAAGCACATCATACTCGCTCTAAAAAAAGATACAGATCAAAATATTGTTATTATTTTGTTTCTGGAAAACAGTAAATTCCGTATATTCAATTTATATACCTACATTTTTTATTTACATAATAAACTAGTTGTAAATATTCAAAAATGTAATTTGGCTGAACAATGGAAGCGTTATATTAATTACTTTTCATGTTATGTTATTATTAGAAAATATACGCGACGAAGCTCTTATTGGATTTATTCGTGATATTTTAAAAAAATGTATACAAACCTACTGTACCCGCAACGCTAATATCGCGATCACCTGTGGATAACACTTTAATGTTTTGTAATATCAGATACATTGCATGTTATGTCATATATACTTTTTTAGACAGAAGGAAGATAGTGCTGAGACACTCCGCTCGTCACTTATCACTGAATTATAGAGACAGTTGAATTTTAGTTGAGGGGGAGAGAGAGCGTAGTGTGCTGACTCGTGGTACTGCGGATGTCAAGATTAACTCTTTTTCGGATTTAATAAAGGCATCCCATTAAGTAACCAATATTATTTATTTATTTAATCGTTTTGCCGTCATTAAAAAAAACCATTTCAATTATTTTATTGCACTAATGCAATGACATGAAAGAGATGATCAGTGATACATATTTATATAGATTTTATTGTATTGAAAGTTTTATTTAAAGTTTTATTAAATAATTTTTATTTTGATAACTTTTCACAACGATAAGATGTCATTTGGTTCATATTAAGAATTCAATATTTCCATTTGAACGACCCACTCACTTAATTAACACAATTTAAAAACAAAGATAATATGAATATTTTTTTTTATTTACTTAATAATAACTCTATTTTAAACTGTGTTAATTAATTTATTTTATAAAATTATCAAATTTCCGATTTTAATAATAAACTAACAAATTATATAATCTGTATATTATACTTTAAAGTTAACGCTCTAATACTGCTCTTTTTTTGAAAAAAAAGCGTATTATAAAGGCATACTAGAGCTGTTGTGGCGACTGTAAGCGTGATAGTTGTGGGTTCGTGGATTTATTTAAAAAAAAAACGCTCGCTCTGGTATGAATAGCTCCGGCGTTGAGATCCGCTATCTAACACGCAATGCCTCAAGAATTAGGCGGAAAGTGGAAATGGAGTGTTTAACAAAAAATTTCGATGTTCCCTCTGCCTATTCTGCTATGTGCGGAATACAGCGTGAAGGTAAAAAAAATAATTCTTCATTTGCAAGTCAATTGTAGATTTTCAGATGAAGAAATGCAATATAATATAATTAAATCAAAATGAAAATAGTGATCAATAGTACCAGAAATTGACACAAGAAGGCTTTAAGTAAGTACTATAAAAATTCTAAATAAATGATCATTATGGAGTTTGCCCGTTATCATTGAATTTAAAATTTAAAACATTAAAGATTCTTTTGTGATGAAACCCAAAACTGAGTTTCGTTTTACCGGTTTTACCGGGGAAGAACTATTAAATCTATATAAAATAATTAGAGTCGAAATCGAATTCGCGTCTACCCTAGTTACAGTTAGGCACTGACTCACTGTCACGACGACCTTTATTTATATACCTTTAATAAATGCCTACCGTAATAAACAACTTTTGCAAACATGTCATTTAAGAAATAAAGATATCTTAATCTTTAGCTAGTCTTTTACGGTATTCTACTTCTTCAGATGTTTACACGTTATTAAGGAATGTATGTCACATTGAAAAAGTTTGATAATGTGGGATTTCATTATTTCCTATTGGTTAGCGAAACTATTATGTTTCTTTATCAGGTGTTCGAGATTTTGAACTTCTGTAAGTGCTTTTCACGTTTAACAAATTTTGTTAAGGTCTTTCTTACAGTTTTTTTTTTTTATGGAAAAGACACGGCAAACGAGCGTGCGGGTCACCTGATGGTATGGTGCGTTGCCGGCCTTTAAGATGGGTTGGGCGCCGGGGCCCGGCATTACCTGATCCTATTCTAGGCCGGGATCACACGGCACAGAAGATCTTACAGTGGGTAGTCCGCTGATATGGCTCTACAGCGAGTGTGCCACCCTTCAAAATTAATTATAGGCTAAATTTGAAAAACAAATCCAGAAGATGTGCACGTACAAATACACAAATAGACAAATACAGAGATGAAAAATTAAAAAGATTTATGTTCTAAAATTTTTTTTCATTATCCTTATTGACTTCTTCGTAAGATATGTACAGATATATATTTTTTTGTTTTACTATAGAAGACACGTGTTAATGTACAAATGAGTAATATCAAATACAGCAATAACATTTGTTGTTACTGAGTAATTAATACGTCTACAATTTAATATTAAGTTTATAAATAAAGCATAACTTTAGTGCTTAAATTACAGTCTTATTATTTTTCTTTGTGCATCATCCAATACAATTAGAGACTATAAGTAATAGTATATAGTCAAAGAAACTAGAAAATTGCTGATATCATGCTTTATGCTTTCCTCCTAAAAAGATAAAGTGCGGTGTAGAACACTGCGCTTCATCTATTAAGTAAAAATCTTAAGTGTATATATAATACATTAGCTTTAATGTGTGTCCCGCACGTACCAGCGAAGGCTGTGGGAATCTAGGAACTAAGTGTTAAGATATTCTGTTCCCAGCTATAATACATATGTTATAAATCCTTGGTTGGATAGAAAAAAACTTATCTCAGGAACTACGTTAAATGTTCGTATTTGAAAATAACATATATATGTACATACATACATAGCTTCACGCTTTAACGCTAGAGGGGTAGTCAGAGAGAACGGAGTGCCAAATGCTACGGTAGTATCTTCCATAATGTCGCCCCCACAACTCTGTCAAATGCATTTATCAAGTTCATAAAAGCACAGAAAGCTTTTTGGTTAACGGCCAAAAATTTTTCCGTGATTATGCGGAGGGAAAAGATTTGATCCGTACACTTTCTTTCAGGTCTAAAGCCTCCTTGGGCCTCCCACAACAGCATTTCAGATCTCTCTTGCATTCCCGCTAATATTTTAGCATAAACGTTGCAACAAGCTAATCAAGCTTTGTATAAAAATAAGCTTTGTATAAAGGCAAAGATAGGCTTGCACAGTCTATTTGTGAACTGTTGCCTTTATATAAAGGTACGATGACTGCACCTCGGCAATCATCTGGGACCTCCCCTGATTTCCAGCATAAATTGCACATCACAAAAAACAGAACATGTCCAAGACGCGTGGCCCACTATATTTGATAGTCTCGGCAGTAACTCCATCTCCAGCTGTTCATGACAATCAACTACCAAATAACGTGTTATACATTTCTCAGTTACATCACAATGATGATGCATACTTATTGCTTTTCTTTACTTAAAAGTGTCTGTACCTTTTATCTAGATAGAGATCAATAATCTCTCTCAATATCAGCTTCATGCTGTATCCCGAACACAGTATGTCCTAGTATGTTCAGCGGGAACCTAGTGCATGCATAGGGAACCTAGTATGTCCTAGTATGTATAGCGGGAGTTGGAAACGGAGTTTCTTACACTCCGTTGAAACTCCCGCTGAATTTTGAAGGCCTTGAGTGCTGGGACTCAATATTAGCTATATATTTACTTTTTTTCTTTCTATTACCTAAACCTATTAATGATTAAAAGAATTTAAATAAGTTGTATATTGCTCGGAGAACATTTTTTTTTCTTCGAGCACTATAAAATAACAATAAAAAATCATCAATCATTAAGTCTTAAAATCTAGCTTGAGCATTAGCATATCTAGAGATATTTTTTGAGGGGGCCTGGGTTTTAACTTTGAACAAATATGTTCGTGTAAATAATGTTGCTTAATTCTTCGGACAAATCTTGTTGTAAGTAAAATTTCTGGGTCGGGCACCATACTATTCTGGGGTGGTCGCGACCCACCCGGCCATACTTTCTACGCCCATGGGCTTGAGGGGTCGGAAAATAAACTAGATCCTGAACGTGCTTTCAATATTATTTAAAAAAAAATATCACATTTACTATTATTTTACTTCAAGTAAAAATTGAAATGAACAATAAGAGTGGGCAACAATAACGATATTACGATGAGATCAATAAAAAAAATAACAAAAATGTAGATAAATGAATAACCTATTTAAATTAAATTTTATATTATATATTGTAAGACAAATTTTAACATTTAGTATTAATTATTGTTTTCTTTTAGGAGCAATTATTCAATTATTCTTTGATTAAAAAATAAGCAAGATATGCTATAATATAATATACTATATCACGAAATTAATTTCTAAATAGCTAATACTTCAATACAGTGATTCTTTTTTTTTTTCGGACACGAATATAATTCAATTTGATTACACGAATAGCAAAGCTACTTAAAACATAAATATTAATTGTGTTAACTATTAATTTCGACTCACATGTCATCCACGCAGCTAACCGGAAAGAAAAATAGTTTCTTTACAAGTTTTTGGAATTATTGTATTAATAATATAATCAGCATTCAGAATATAACATAAACAACTTTTAAATATAAAATATATGTAAAATGTGTAAAATTTTATTAAGAACATCTCAATGTTATTAGAAACTCAAGTTTTTCGTAATCTCAAAATAACTCTAAGTTTTCAAAAATGAGAATTTTATTTACATGCTTTGTTACCTACAAAAGTGCCAGGCATACCTGAATGATCTTGCAAAGACCGACTAAGAGGTGGCGCAGGCGGCGTCGCCGCATGGTCTCCGCCGTACAATCCTCCGAACTCCTCTGCAGACGACGACGACGCGTTGCTACACTTCCGACCTTTGTCCGGTGTGTATTTGCTTTCCGCACCTGATTGTAGGAACTTCGCATCTGCCTGGTGTTCGTCCAGCAGGCCGGGCACGCCGAGCAGCCCGCCCACCAGGTTGGGTCGAAGCTCCTCCATGATCTTGGAGCCCTGACCGCCGCCCGCGGTGGCGCTGAAGTTCAGCTGGCGGCTGAAGAAGGCCGGGAAAATGTTGAACTGCTGGGGGTCCGGCAGCGTGGCCAGGGGCGGCGCGGGCGGCTCGACGGCCCCCGCGCACGCCGCGCTCTTGAACTCCACCGTGCTGTGGCCGGCGCGCTGGCTGATGGAGCAGCGCGGGTCTCCCGCGCTTCGAACCTCGTGTTCCGTGCCGTCGCCGTCGGCTCGGCCCCGACGCTCACTGACTAACCACATTATAGTGACGTGGTGTGCCGACACGCCGCCCCGCGCGTTAATTGTTCGCGACTGCGCGAGAGGACCTCACGTCGCCGCCCTCGGGCGAGAGCGAAACGGCTCGCTCCCTACCGTAATCGATGTAAAATCTTTATAGGGATGCTGCGTCTCATTCATCCCCCAGCGCACTGTGCGTGGCGGGCCTCGGGGGCGGGGCCGGGCCGCCGGGCGCGCTCGCGATTGGCGGACGCGCCCCGCACGGGGTTCGTCGCACCGCTTCGGGCCAGATATGCTTCTCTTTGTTTTATTGTCTCCATGGCTTCTCGTCGATCTTGCGTTGAAAGTTTATGCATTGTACCACGTTTTGTTCTACAAAATACAAAATCACGTATGAACTTCTTGAGGTAAAATGTGCTAAAATAGAGATGTGACTTTCAAAGTTTTTTCGCGTTCCTCTTATGTGGCTGTGATCTGTTTGGATATAAACTTAGTTCCAATGTTTCCTTTAGATACTTATGATATCTACTTAGCGTTGAAGATTAAAAATATCAAATTTATATTTATAATATAAATATAGCTTGTTTATATCAAGAATTATCATATGTATATTCTATAAATGATATTTAATAGAAAAATAAATAAACATATAAGTACCATTGAAAGACGATTTGAAATATGTTTGTTTTCAGCCGCAAGAACTTCGATGCGCCGCCGACGGCGTTTTTTTTATTTTAAATGGCATTAGTTGCTATGATTATAATTATTACTTTACGATCCACAGAAATAAAAAACAGGTTCAGCATTTTATATTCAAACTTTAATTAATAATAGTTATAAACAAATAATAATTTACAAATAAAAAATATTTTAAGGCCAGTCGTGAAGCACAAGCGAGTGACTCTGAGCACGACAGGTTGTTTGTGGGTTCGATTCCCACTCGAGGAAATTAAATATTTAATATTTTAATTTCGTGGCTCTGATGTCGAGGCAAAATGCGGGGTTGAGTTCCGTCACTCAACACGCAATGCCTCCAGAATTCGGCGATAAGTATAGAGCGGAGAGCGGGAGCGGAAGCTTAACACTTGATTCAATGGTCCCTCTAACTACATGCGGGGTGTAAAGGCTGAAAAAAATGCAAGTTGATTTCTCAACCAATTAAACTGTTGTATTTACCTTCAGTATTCAGTATATAAAAAAAATATTCGATGAACATTTGCAAGAAATTTGGGTCCCTATATTTTACGAGTTGCACGACGAAAAGGAAAAGGAATTAAAGGAATTCTTTCCGTCTAAATGGCTACTCTGTGAAAAAGAAGATGTACCTATGACAAACCACAACCAGAGACGGATTCAATAAGAATTATACGATATATATTTTCATTTCCTTGCACTGGTAACAAAGCAAAGCGATGAGTTTCGCAAGTCAACGTTTAGATAATATATTTTTGACAATGAATATTCTCAATGACAGTTCGTTTTAAATCATAAATTGTGCGCACGACCTGACTGTATACGGAATGGTTGTGTGTTAGATTACCGCTAAGGCAACGTGGGCAACATTGCATTAAATTATTTATATTTCTTCGAATTCTAGAGATTGAGAAGGAGTGGACGAGAGTGTTGAGTTATCGTCTACCCTGTTTTGCGGGATAATGCGGGAAGCAAGAAACAATGTATCAGTACAAAAATAAAATTACAATAAAATTAAGTTTAATCTACATAAGCAGGTTCAAGATAACAATGGTATGAGACATTCAAGTAAATAGCTCACTTAGATTGGTAAGTCGTCTGTTTGTCTAGCTTTCAAACAATTATTAATGTGAAATGCAACCACTAGCATCCAATAGGCCGTTGATTCATATTGTGTTAGAAAGCAACAAGGATTTCCTCTGTACACTTCACTGATCTAAAGTATTTATTTCTAGGTCTGGTAGGCCTGGGATATTTATTAAGAATACGATAGTTGCGTAGTACTACGGACAATATAGCAGTAATGCGTTCGAATCCGTCTTATTGATGAATATGTAAATTTAATAAAATTTTCGTTCAATTACATTCTCTGCTCACAATTAATCTTTTAAACATTGTCTTTCTTTTTTTTTTTTACAGTGTAACTTTTATTTCAGTAAAATCTCTGCTTTTAAGCTATCTTTCCAAACAGAATATAGTATTAATTTGGCTCTACAGCCTAATAATACTTATTTTATACCAAAGAAAGTTTTACGGAGAGTTGGACTATTGAGCCGAGTAAGAAAAAGAAATGAGAAAATATATACTGATTTCACTTAACATAAACCTAGCGGCGATGAATAATATAATACCACCACCAGTAACCGACAAACACTCGAAACTTTTTTTAGCTCCACGATGTATGTGGCAAATAGCAGTGTAGGCAAAGACAACCTGAGAACCTAATTTTAAGACATTTCTATTTTCTACTTTCCGGCGAATTCTTGAGACGTTGCGTGTTTAGTGGTGGAACATAATACGTATAACCTTTGTGAGTAATTAAATAAAGAATATTTCTGTTCGTAGAAGGTAAAGGCAGTATATGCCCACCAGTAGAAAACTACACCAGGTGACCCGTACGCCCCCGTTTACCTTGTATTTTTACATAAACTACTTAGTGAGGCCAGTCGTGGGGCA
>DWAO01000466.1:0-25512 GCA_018230605.1 Heliconius congener
TCCCTCTGCCTACCCTGCTGTGTGCGGGATACAGCGTGAAGCTGATTTGATTTGAACTCACTTAACTTTTGATATATGTGTTAAGACACTCCGTTCCACATTTTCTACCCAATTTTCAAGCCATGTTGTGTTCAATTGGGCTCAACACTGTGTTTTGTCTACTAGAGCGAGATAGCGAGAGTGAATAAAAATAATTTAAACATAATCATTTCTCTAAGTGCCAGTGCCAGCCAGTCCAGCTCACAGCCCTTGCGTTAACAATAAGATATGCAAATTATAGAACCAACTACAACCAGACATTTTCTGAGACAGTAATATTGGGCTTTTCTAGGGACAGATCAAAAATTTATGAAAAGCCATCAAAGCATTAATAATTCATCTGGTGCTGCAGATGATGGAAGGTGGGAAAGAGGTAATCTCTTAGGATTGGATAGTTTCTTTATTATCTTTTATGGTTAAATACTATTTCTTTTTATTTTTTTACCTTCACACTGTACCCGAAAATTGGAGGGTAAGCAGAGAGCAGAGGTAACCTAGTTTTAAGACACTCTTTTCCCTTAGCTGGCCTGAAAAACTAATATTGTTAAGAAAATATTGTAATTTGAACTCATAGTTTGAGTGTGCTGGATCAAGTTCTGTTTATGTTATTCAAAATGGCTAATTCATGTTAATTTAAAATCTTCTTATTGAGAACATGGTATTATTTTCAATTACAGAACAACTTAATTTATACTTACAATATCAAAAAGGGAAACAGAGTTTAACCATAACAATGTTCTCTCTACCTATGAGTTGAGGCTGCCTTTTGTGCATAATTCACTCAGGAAGAAAATAATCAAAGTATTCTTATTTTTTAAATCCTAGAATCAAATCTGCTCAACTATCCACAATAAACTTCAGGATGGCCACAACTATTTGACCATGCTGTATTCATATTTAGCATATTTGGGATACAAACTGAAGCTAAAAAAAAAAAGAGAGGCCAATTTTAAAAAACAAAACTGAAACCCACCTCAATACACTTAATACTTCTTCTGAACATAAAGGCTGATCATCAGCGACTATCCAATGCAGTCTCGGCACATGCATCAATGTATGAGCCAATCTTGTTAACTCCGGTATCTGCTCTGGTCTTGGGTATGTCGGTGTTATATAGTATATCATTTTTAAGCTAGTACTGTTTGTTACATGTCTTTCGTCATTGAAATTGAAATTACATAGCTTGTTTTTAACAGGTAGTGGTATACTTTTGTCTGTTTCTAGACTGGAAATAAAAACAAGTAATATATTAGTTGGGTAAATATATTACAGCTAAATGGTGTGTTAATTATTGTTGAAATATATAAAGTTCTTTTTAATGCACATTTTTCATGAACACAAATACAAAATAATTTTTGATTATTCTATAAATAACTGAAGGTTTTTTATTATTTTTAATTATTTGCACATAGGGTAGATATGAGTATTTTCAAAAAGCATGTCAATACCTAACTTAAAGGCCGGCAACTGAACACTAACAATCAGGCGACCCATACACTTGTTTGCCTTGTTCTTTCCATAAAACAAGCACAGTATATGGTGTTCTCTCTTTTCTGACTTTTTACTTAATTTTCAAGTTGTCTTAAAATATAAACTAGTGACCAAGCAAATATTGTATCATCACAGCTTTGCAAGCTAGAATACAACTACACAACAAGGTATTTATTTAACAACCTGAAATGCTTTTGTGTTCTAATATAAATTAAATGTACTTATAGTGTTATCAACAATCCAATGTTATAATTTCTTATAAGGACTAGGAAAACTGAAGATACTTATTCCTTGAGTTACATTATTTAAATTTTCATAAAGGTTTTTGATTGTTATGAAAAAAAAAGTACATTTAATGTTGATTCAAATAATGTATCTTTAAACATTACTGTCTAAAAGAGGTATTCAACATGTCTTTGCAGTGGGAGCTAATTACCTTATCCTGATATGTACAGGATAACAGTAAAGAGTTTAAAAATACTTTATATGACAGCATTAATGTACAGTAGTAGTAAAATCACGTATGTTTATTATACATTATTTTTCTTATAAGTCTACAATATAAGAAATAATAACGAAAAAAATACAAATTTGTAATAATTCAATTGTTTTACTTCCTCATTAAATATATATAAATATGGATTTACCCGAAGTAATAATAGAACTGATAAAACTACGTGACTAGTTTTACCTTATGCATCTCATTAAAAATTCTGCCTTATTATTAATATATATCTATTATACACAATTAATATTATGTGGAGTTGAAAAGTGTTATGAATTAGTAGTAATCTTATTAAAACATTACCTAAATATTCCAATGTTGCTCCAAGTAAACAGCAACCACATACCACTCAAAATAAAAGCCATTGCAAATATATTTTTTAAAAATTTAAAAGGTTTCATTTTAAAATGTAAACATCTTAGTTAATCCGCTTCAAGTTTATTTAACGTTAAATACATGTGCAGCTTTAAAAACCAGATATTCGCTACACATAAAAATAAATTTATTTAATTAAAAATTAATCTAATGTTATGCAGAATCTCACTCTGGCACTTGAATGACCGGATCACAAACTAGCTGAAAAATTAGGTCACCTGACGGTTGACAGCGTCAAGTGTCATTCTTAACTTATGTCATAGATTAAAAATATTATACCACAGAATAAATATTAGTTCTACTATAGACTACTAAAACAACTTATTTCTCGATTAAAATAATTTTCTCTTAAATTTATAATTTATTATTTCAGTTTTAAGCAACTATTACTAATACTGTAACTAAAGTATAGAGTTTTTTTGTACTAATGGATCATAAAAATGTATTTTTTTATTTATACACTATTATAAAGCACAATTACAAATCATTTGATAATGATGAAACTCTTTTAAAATATATATTTCACTTGCATTAATTAAGAAAATTTTTTACCTAATTATAATTTCTAAGTATTGATTATTTGATTGTATTTAATATTCTCTAAGCACATACTATTTTTGTTAATATTTCGTATATTATAATATAAATTCATATTATTAATTAAATAATCGTGTCCATTTATTTGAAACCTCTTTTTGAAATTTATTTTTCTTTCTAAAGTTAAATAGTACAAAATCCTGTAACAAGTTTATATTCAAAGTTAAAGATTTTTTTTTATTTATATAAATATGAATGTAAAATATATGTACTTCCGCGAGACATTCGTCCTAAAAATAGATTACTATGATATAATTATGACTTTATAGATTATTCCTATTTTCATATGAAAATATAAATAATAAGAATGTTCTTAAAAATATTTTGCCATGTGTTCATTAAATATTATATAAAAGAAACTAATAAAAAATCAATACTCGTGAGACATGCGTAAGGAAAGTTTCGGAATATTTGGCGAAATGGTATCTCCGGTCGTTATGGGTCATGTTTTTCTAAAATACTAAAGATTTTCGTCGTAATAAAGTTTAATATAGAGAAATAATAATAATTTAACTCCAAAATTGTGTTAATTGATTTTTTTTCTTATTTATGTTGGCCGTATTGATTCCGTTGTCAACAACTTCAGAGTGGAGGTGCGATAGTGATTGCGCGTAGTGTTATTGTTTTGTGGTAAAAATTGTGAAACTTAACTAAATTCTATAAATTTTCCGTCATATTTCATTACAGTTTACGACTTTGTTCTTATATATTTGTTTTCTATGTGGAACATGTCATTCTTCAGCGTGGTAAGTAATAAAATTATGCTACATCAACACAGCACAGGGCGGTGCGATCGTGAAGAAATTGACAGCATTTCTTATTAAATATTAATGTTTTATAACTAAAAACTATTGTTTTTCACGATGTGTATTAATATAAATAGTAATTTGATACAGTTTAATTGAGATATTGGGTTTAGACGAGTATTTCGATAATCTCGGATATGCATCCACCATATTTACTGCTACGTGCATGGTACCAACTACATAATATAAGTACGTATAGTCGATAGCTTTCCATTAAAATTCTTATAGTTTTTATTGATTATTTGGTATAAATAAACGTATTTTAGGACATTTTAAATAATTTATGATTTAGTATTTCGTTTTGGTGTAGGTTAATTCCGAGAGTACATAATTTGTCCTTGTTAGGTTTGGCCAACACAAAGTACGTATATGTAGACGGCCAATTATTCCTTATATCCACAACTTTTTTTTTATTTTAATTGTGGCTTAGAGTATTTTGTATTAATTTAAATTCAATAAATTAAGTAATTGCGCAATAAAATTTTTAAAATATATATATTTTAGATAATAAAATTTTGGTAATTTCAAAGAAATTTTATTAACATTTAAAAGAAATTTCAATAAAGCATATATTTGCGAATTGTAAGAAAATATTATAATAATTATTTTTTGTGTTTTTACAATAGCAGTTTATTTAAAATAATTAAAACAGTAAAAAATAATAGTTAAAATTACTTGTTATACTAATTTATATCAAAAATTGTCTTTATTACAACAATTTTCATAACAATCTAAAAAATATCTTTGATTTCGTCACTTACACTAAAATTAATATTAAATATTTGACCTACATATACACATGTTTTTTGGATACAAAATTATTATATTTAATTCAATAATAAAAATATATTAAAGAAATAATAAAAATATATTAAAAAGTTGAGAAAGGAATTCCTTTACTTTACCATGTGGGCATGTGATGAAGTCATCGCAGGTTGAGGAGCTCGGAGCAGTGCCTGGGACTTGCATCACCAATGTAGGTTTATAGGATTGTGATGTTTATTAAAGATTATCTCTACTGCCCAAGCTCCTTTCTCTACCAACACCAAATTTAAAATGTCTCTAGGATTGCCTGTAAAGTATGTCCTAGTAGTATAGTCCTAAATTAATTAATGGCTGATGTATACAGTCATATCTTATTGCAAACTAAAGAGTGATTTTGGTGTTATAATTCTCGTTTCTACTTCCATCGCCAGTTTGTCAAGTTTGTACATGAGTTAAAGTTAAGATCTTTATGATTATCTTTAAAGTTAAGATCTTTATGATTATTTTTTTCAATTGTAACTGTAAGTCAAATAATTTTATTCCAAAAGAGCAAACACGTCTTACATGCATTTTTTTTAATATCAAATAATCTATCACCGTTTCACTTAACTTAATGTCTCAGACCTGAGTAGAATTGACACAAAAAATTCAATGGGCCCTTTTTTTCCATGACAATAATTAAAAGGTTTTCACTTATTTATTAGTTTTCATTTATGTGACAGAAAATACGTAAATGAAAAGATGTCCAGACCAGAGTCTGGTAGACAAAATATCATCTTTATTTCTACTAAGCAATAAAACTAACAAGAAACAAACAATCACAATATTGATTGTTTGTTTCTTGTTAGTTTTATTGCTTAGTAGAAATAAAGTATTAGTTTGATACTAAATAATATACAAAAGGTAGCATTTACTTTCTTGTAAAAGGCAACAACATTTTTTTACTCATATTATCACAATAATAAAATTATTAAATAATTATTATTCATTATATATTAATAATATGTATAAATATCAACAGTTTCAATATTGTGTTACTGTAAATCTTGTATAGATTCCCAATTAAGAAAGAAACCACCGTGCCACAGCGGCACATCATCTAATTGTAATAGTGAAATTGAACATTTTATACCCACATAATGAAATGAATTATTGGCTCTGTTAACAACACAAGTTTAAGTTTAAGGGTCCACCACACACCACAGCAGTTTAACTATGGATGAAAATTGGAAAAAGAGTGTCTTAACATCCTAATGTTAAGACATGTAGGTAGGCAGAAAGAACCTATTCTTTCTGTCTACCTACATGCGGGATACAGAGTGAAGGTGTAAAAAAGTGAAACATGACTGTCTTACACCTTCAAATATAAATATAATTAAAAATGTAATTAGTATATATTATCTATGCAAAATAATTGCTCAGATAGCCTCACTTTGACTTCTAACCTTTAGATTGAACATAACGAATATTCTATATCCACTTAAAGTAGAAAATAACCCATTATGTCATTGTGGCGCAGTGGAACAACGTCTGAATGTATACGCGACGGCTGTAGGTTCTATCGCCACTTGAGAAAAACAATATTTAATTAATTTCACCACTCAGCATTGGTGGTAAGGTGCAGCATTGAGTTCTGCAACAAAACGCAATGTCTCGATTTTGGAGGATTCACACCCGCAGGATAAATCGTACCCACCAAGTACCGACCGTAACATTGTTACTCAAAATAATCACTTGTTGAAATGTACAAAACCAAATGAAGGACATGTATTTTCAAAATGATGTAGAATCAAAATATAAATCTTAAATTAATATAAATCTTAACGATTTTATTTAAATAAAATATGACTTTCGACACTAATATGAAATTAGTGTCAAAGTCTACTAATATGAAATAAGTGATTATTTTGAGTAACAATGTTACGGTCGGTACTTGGTGGGTACGATTTATCCTGCGGGTGTGAATCCTCCAAAATCGAGACATTGCGTTTTGTTGCAGAACTCAACGCTGCACCTTACCTACCAATGCTGAGTGGTGAAATTAATTAAATATGGTTTTTCCCAAGTGGCTATCATAACTGAGGGCTAAAGCAGCGTACACATAAATAAAATTATCAATTTTCTAAAAATAATGAGATCAGAAGGCTATAAAAAAGTATGGTGAAGGTCCCTCCCTTCACCATACCTAATCAAAATAGTAAGCAAGCTTTTAGGTGCGGCTTCGCCGCTTTAGTCATATGACAATATTTAAGAGTTGTGTATGGCACATGACACATTCTAAGTGTCCAAAGGTAACTCTGAGGTAACATCAGGTTACATCGAAACTATTCACGTAATATAATATAAATAAGTTTTCTCTCTGAACTCCAATACAAAAATAAATTGTATTTGTACTTCCTGAGATTAGCACAGTCAATTAGACAAACTCTTCAGCTTATTAATATTAGTATAAACTGAGATAATGTTGACATGATACTGTATATTGCATCGGTCTAATCTTCTAAATTAGTTTTTAAGTTAATTGTTGACCCTGTAAGGCAAATAAAATAAAATAAAAAAACATTATTCGCACTGAAACAATTAGAATTTTATCAAGTCAGTAAAATGTATACTCGGGATAAATAATAAATTAACAAAAAACTTCTTTAAAAGTGTTGAAATATTGTAAGTATTTCATAGTTTTATTCATCCATATATTTCGTTTAATCTGTATTTGTTTGGATTTAGAAGAACTTCGACAGTTATTCAATATATATCGAAAAATATTTGCCATCGCTTTCGCTTCGGGCGTTCATTGTGACACGCGATGCGTTCAAGCTTTATTACGTTTTCAATATGAATTGTATGTATCTGCTACTAGGAATTGCATTGATTTATAGATATAAAAAACCAATAACTAAATATTAATTGTACCAAAGTGTCTCGAAATTTGGCGGAAAATGGAAGAAGTGTCCATCATGCTGTTGTATAGGACATAGAAAGGCTATACGCCTACATTGCATGACGTTATTCGTGAAAATGGTCAAATTAAAATAAAATAATGTATTTGACCATTCTCACGAAAAGATAAAAGGGCAAAATTCTAATCTAAGACCTTCTTGATCAGTCTTGCCAACTGTGCCATAAGGATATTAAAAAAAACAATTAATTTTATAAATACGAAGAAATTCACTATTCATTTTAGTTAGTAGTAAGTTACCCGCTGGTTACAGTACGAACGGGGATGTGTCGGCAATATTACCGAATGGACGACGCGCATGACCCGAGACAGACTCGACAATTGATTAATGATGATTTAATTTAAAAGTGATATCCTCCCTTTTGTGCTTTGAGATGATATATTTTTTTTCGTCCAGTGCGCCCGGTTTCAAGTTAATGTGTTGAAGTGATTCTGTATAGAGTATTTTGGGGAGAATTTTTTAAATCTCAAAGAGCTTTATTTTAATCCTATCACTCCATTCTACACTCTCCGTCTATCGTAGCGGAACATAACTCCGCGTTACTACATACATTTTACTATTGATAGAATAAAATAACCTTCGGCTATGGTACAGTCTTTACTCAATCTATAGTGTCTCCAGCTGGAGCGGCTTCTCCTTTGCTAGATGAAGTAATTCTACGGCGCTTATGATTTCTGTCCATTTTTCGACGTTTCACGACCTTTAACTGGGTCGCAAGTCCTAGGCACTGAGCTCTTCACACCTCAACCCGATGAACCCGGTACCTGCACGGTGAATGAAAACGGTCCTGGAATACTAAATGCGGCTATGTCTGCGTTACCAGACGGCTTTTAAAAGTAGTGTTTTAGGGCAACGTGGCGTAGATACTAACAACTGCGCCGTGATCGTGTCTGTGTCATTAAGATTTTTTCTATTAAATGTATTTTTTAGTTACATGTATTTATATGTATTTATTAGAGTTCAGTCCAGTCCAGTCTTAGCGCAGGGGCTCAAAGACATTTATATTTTCATTTGTGTCGAGGCAAAGCGTTGAGTTCTGTCACGCAATGCCTCCAGAATTCGGCAGAAAGTAGTGAACGGAGTGTCTTAACACTATGTTCCCTCTGCCTACCCTGCTGTGTGTGGGATACAGCGTGAAACTGATTTGATTTTTGACATGTATTTTTTATGAATTTCGGGATTAGGTATTAGATGAGTATGTTGGGTTAGAACACTGCATAAGGATGTTGTTCTGCCATAAAAACTGACTAAAATAATTTAGCGCTAGGTGGTGGTAATGGTTATTTATTAAGAAAATTTTGATTTTAATACAATAAAATTTATTTAGATTTTTATACATTTTAAGTCTCTAACTGAACCATTCGCTTATGTTTAGAATTATAGATTTTTAAAAATCATCGTTTCGAAAATATTTTTAAACTTTAATTTTATAAAAGGATGAAGACAATTTTCAATAAGCATTAATTTAAATCAGCCAAAATGATTAGCTCTTTCGTAAAATACTTATAAACAATAAAAAACTAATTGTAATTAGATACCGCCTAATGTTCATTTTGTTCGATTTCTATGTAAGTATTGTAATGAAACCGCAAATGAGTCTGAGAATGTCGCCTATTGTTTATACATAAAGTATTTGTTTTGTAATTGAAAGATAATTAGATGCGGTGGTCGTGGGTTTGAGTGCTCCTTAGTGTAATGCTTACATTTTTTAAAATTTCACACTGCATCTCGCATATAGCTGCGTGGGGAAAGACACCTCAATTTTCGAAATTGATCGTATCGACACCCGTCACAGTCAAATGTTGTACCACTCTTACCGATTTACGCTTAATTCTTTTGACCTATGCAATTTTAATACAGTTTTACTAATAAACAGTCATTCAACATAAATATTTATTTATCCATATATAATACATGCATTGTCTTCTGTTCGTATGAGACTTCGAGTATTATATTACCTTATTATTTATTTTTTGTTGTCTTGTCTGTTGAGAGAAGAGTGTAGTTTTTATAACGATTTTAGAAATGTTAATTAATTATAAAGTAGAGTAAAAATTTATGTAGCGGGACTGCGCGCCCCTTGGAAACCAACCAAGCTCTCTCACCACTAAGCCATATGATCCGTTCTTATAAAGCTACGTCGAAGTTCTTATGTGCTTGTTATAAGTTATTTATGTTGTTAGCATCTCTGAAAAAAAAACCTTTTGAAGCGCTATTCTACACGCAGTGTGGTGTTAACCGTGTCTAAATTCGTGTTAAATAGTTGACGGGGTGATGTGTCACCAGATTATCTTCGAGGTAACGAAGTGTATTAAAAAGAATATACTATCATCATCATCCCGTCTTCGTCTGCTGCTGGATGAAGACAGGATAATGCGTCTCCGAGCTATAAATAATTTATATATCTACATAAATAAGTTAGGTAAGTAAAAGTTAAAACTTTTCCTTTTAACTAGGAGTGTATTAGATAAGGAAAACAATTATTAATACTAGTTACTTAAATTGATGAATATTAGTCAATATAATATTCATCAATTTATTAAGCATTTATAATGCTTCTTAATAAATTGATGAATACTTATTAGAATTTGTTGAAACATAAGTGTCGTTACATTTAAATTTAGTGTTTCCAACATCAAGGGCTCCGCCGACACCCCTGTTTCCACTGACGTGTTTGTTTTTCAAAGAAATTTAGCTTTTTACGTTCTAGTGTTCTTTTTTTCCTCTACTTCGTCATCAACTAATTCCTGTTCCTGTGCCTCGTGATTTGGTACGGGCGATAGATAGATTTAGATAATTGGTTTACATTTGAATTATTTAATTGTTGTGTTTATGTTATATGTAATAAGATATTAAGTTATCACTATTTAATAGTTGATTTATTTTAAGTTACAGATATATCGAAGTCTTTTAATTTGCCTATAATTTCTTCTACAAATTTTTTGAATGAATTTATAGTATTCCGGGCTATTGCAAATTTCTATTACGTCGCATACGACCTAATAGGTCTTGAATATTTGTTGCATTACATGTCATACAGTGTTGGAAGTCTTGTGCGGGTAAATTTAGGACAATTTTTAATAAGGTGGTTCAGGCTTTGTGTGGCAACGTTCTAGTGTAGTGTAATCGTAATGAGTTCACATTTTTACAAAATATGATTTGAATTTTTCAACTTTAAGCTAAATCGTATTATGATAGGCTTAGGGAAACCTAGTGGTAAAACACTATGCACTCCACGCGCTGTGCAATTTTCGAGACGTTGAATGGCGGAAGTCAACAAGCAATGCCTCTAGAATTCGGCGGAAAATGGTGAACGGAGTGTCTTAAGTTAATTTCCCATTAAGCTCCCTCTGCCTACTCTACTGTATGCGGGATACAGCTAGAAGATTAAATAAAGTGTTCACTCTCTTAACGAACTCTTGTCGCCATCGCTGGCACATATATTATTTTTATTTATTTCACTTATACAATAAATATAGAAATAGAAACTTGTTGACATATTTTAACGCAGAAAAGCTCTGCCACTGCAGTGAATTAAAATGTGAGTTCAACATCATTTTGTGAATATTTTTTATAATTTTATTCGCGGCTTGCACTTTTGTTGCTATTATATGCATTTTTTCACGAATAATGTATAGTTGTTTGTAGGATTTCATTGCTGCCGAAGTAGGACTGACGTTATTGACATTTTCATATTAATTGAGAATTGAATGTGCTGTTAAAGGTACATTTGAATGAATAATTTTGAAGTTGATCTGATATCTTATGGTGTTTTACCCCAGTGACGTTAACAAAATGACCAGTCTTACGATATACCTGATGGACTTTATTGGTACGTGTAAATTTAAAAAACTTAAAATCATTAAATTCTAATTTTATTTTACATAATATGCAAACTCTAAAATAAATAATATAAGTAGCTTTATCGTGCATGCTACAAGTGCTACATAATTTGTTCGCATAAATTATGGGAGCCTAAACTCGTGTGGTTTAATAGTAACCTCTGAACAGTGCCACTGTTCAGGTCCTTGCTCCATCATCAGACCAGTTTGATGGTACCACATTATCATCTTTAGTTAACAAGTACTATATTTTAGTGTATATGTCAAAATCAAATAATTTTTGCAAAATAAGAAGTTACCAGCCTCATTTTTAACGACATTAATAATTTACCACCAGATCGCTAAAGTTAATGCCTCAAACTATGTATGGCCACGACACATATCCTAAAAATACGGAACATATTTTTTAGAACCATGTGTTGTGAAATACGTCTTTTAAATCAAACCATTATGAGAATTAAGGCGGAAACATATTTACGTGTCATGTCGCGGTGTGTTCTGGCGTTATTTCTGCACTATATTTAACCAAACTGTAGCATTCAAACAACCATAATATTATCTTCTAATTTGAATAGTTTTTTTGATGAAGACCTTCAATTTCTCTTAGCATTAATTGCTACTTTAAATAAATCAGATTCACGCTGTACGCCCACACACAGCAGGGTCGGCAGAGTGAACCTAGTGTTAAGATACTCCGAGCGAAGAAAATGTAAATGTAAATAAATATTTCATTTCCAGTCGATTTTACAGTCACACTTTGTGCCCCTACGCCAAGACTGGTCTCTAGACAGCAAAAAAAAAAGAAAAGATACTGATAAGAAGATTAAACGATCCTTGTACTATTTACACTTTGAGTCATATACATATAGCTTTTTGATGACGTACAAGTTCAATAAAATTTTTGGCTTTTTTTGCAAATAAAATAAACTAATAAATATCCGTTAGGCGTTCCCGCCATAAGCTACGCGCAAGTATAGAAATACATTTGTCTGTTGTGTCAAGTCGCGTTATAACCCCCACAACAATCGGTGGCGAGGTGTCGGCGTCACGACACATCGCGTTGCGACACGACACGACATGCAAATATGTCCCTAACCATATTAAATGTATGAAACCGATTAGCTTCTGGTGTGTCGCGTCACGCCACAACAAGTAAATGTGCTTCTGCCTTTAGACTTCAAATCAAACCCTCTACATTTGATCTGATATTAAAAGTTTACACTAGCATTTTAACGAGCGCATAGACGTATACATACGTACATACACTTAACACTTTGCTCGAGATATTCACAAAGCCTTTGAACTATGTGGTCGAGTGCTTAAGTCTTGAAAACGAAATTTCTGCTAAGCACCTCATGACTTGATGCAAACCCCTCAAACGCAAGCGAGCACACCTCCTCGGCTGAAGAGATTTTTAACTTTTCAAGTTGTTATGTATGAAATTTTACAACAATTACTTGCTATTGTTGTTTTATTGTTTGTTGTTTTTGTTTAATAGCAAATAATAAACAAAATCGTACCTCACGCTGTATGGGGGATACGTATAGGAGATTAGTGAGACTTAGTGTTAAGACAATCCGCTAACCGCGCATCGCACAAATTCAAAGACGTATATTAGTCGGAGGAACTCAGCGCCGCGCTTGTTTACCCGAGGAAATAAAAGGAAAGGAGGAAAATTAAAATAATTCTCTCGAGTGGAACCCACCACCGCGGCGTTAACATTCAAACGCTGTGCCGCTGCACCACAACCATCTCGAATAAAAAAGATAATTGTAGAAGCATTATGTGTAGAGCATAAATGTGTGATTAGTTTATTTACTTTTTTACAATATTCTTAAAAACATTTGAATTCGAGCGTTTGTACTTAACTGCAGGCGATTTAGCTTTTTATGTATATGTTGTTTGTGCTACCTGTGAAAAGGCCTCGCTTACAAGCTAGTATACACATACTGTCTACATATTAGGCTAGCCACACACGCATAATATTTATTATTGTCAATACAACATTGACAATAATATTGTTCAATATATGGCACCGCACACTAGCAATATTATTAACAATACTTCTTAGTAAAATCTAACGCAGTCGCTCATTAGTTTTATTTGTATGCGTACGTGTTAAATCAAAATAGCTAGAATGAAATAGTTGCTTTAGTTATTTTATTTAGCCTACTTACAAAAAAAGCAATGAAGAAAAGATTGATCATAGACTGGATGAGAAAAAAAACGGAGCTTAATCATTTCAATATTATTAATAAACTACAAATGATATTGATGTATTATATTATCTTAAAGTCCACCTTCATATAGCTTATTATATAATTTTTGTAAGGCTTTCCTTTTCTACTGAAAGTAACGCGCGTCGCTGTTCTTATTTTAATTAATAGTGGGAGATTTTCCTCAAGTCCATCGTTTTTCTTCTAACTAAACCTGAAAAGAATTTAAAGTAGCAAAAGTAGGTCAAACTATTCAGAACGTTTTTTTTTGTAAATACACTCAGTTTTTTTTTTAAAATAATTATAGTGAAATATTCAGTAAATACTGTATGTGGAGACCACCTCACCGTGTTGCACTGGGTCTAACTGTAAACGCAATGGTTGTGGATTCGATCACGAAAATTGTGCGGAAGGTGGGGAACGAAATGTCTTAACCCTAGGTTCCCGTTGTCTGTATGCAGGTCTCTTAAAACGTAATAAAACGTAAGTTCCAGGACTTAAAAGAACTTCTTATATTAAAAACATTAGAATAGAAGTGATTTGATTCACAAAAGGCTAACAACATAAGTAACTCGATTCGCAATGAATACAATTGTTCAACAACACTCTGCGGACATTGTACGAATCGGTTATCTTGCATAGATCGCCACTTGTTGCTTCGTCCGTGATTGACAGTCCCTTACTTCCTGTTTAAAAGAAAGTGACGTCACTTTTGTTATAATATAGTGTGAAAAGCATACTTTTGTCCGTCCGCAGTGAAAAAATGGGATGTTAATGCAGTGGATGTGAATTCGATCTCCACTCGGGGAAATAATAATGTTCAAATTATCTTTTCTGCACGTTCCACTTGAATTCGGGATATTGTGCGTTGAGTGGCGCAACTCAACGCCGCGCTATGTCCTACTAGAGCGGGAAAATGAAATGCCAAGAATTTCAATAGGGATCCAATATATAGTAACATCATCGCGACGATAATGTTGATGTTGTCCAATTTACATACGATACTAGTTATATATTATTAGTCACTTGAAATAGGAAACTATTGTTGTTCTATTGTGTTCTTCTTGATGGACTAGTAATTATTACAACATTTTTGTCCTATAACACTACATAACGAAAGTTTGTTTGATACCTATAAATATTCATTTTTCGGATTTTTTTCTTTATTTGTATTTTAGGTTCTCACTCATTGCCAAATTTACCTGTACGTTTTGATTGCGCCATGAATTTCATACAAAATGCAGCAAAAACGATACTTAATATCTCATATCTTTTGATTGCCTTGATTTAGAAGCTCTATTTTTTCTGTGCTGCAACGACCGTGGACTTGAATATTTGATATAGCTGATACCTTCACCCACGATTTCGAGATAAATGTTTTTAACAAACAAAAAAAAGGTCCTATAAAAATTCCTTTTTTCCTTTAGAGGTACGGAACCCTAATTTAATGATGACGAACCCCGAGTCCAAAAGGTTCTACCCCTTTTTAATCATTTTTATTCCTTTTTCCCTATTACTACACACGTATACTCTGAATGGACTCAAAAATAAAACGACCAATTACTAGCCCGCTATGCATTATATAATTTTTTTGAGATTCTTCTTTGGAGTTGTCTTTAATCGTTTATCTACTTATTTTTTGTCACAAAGACTGTGGTGGCTATTTATTATATATCACGTTTTATGATAGTTATTATATATCACGTTTTATCTCGTGTTTAACGTGGTAGGTAAAGGGAACCTAATAAAACTGTCCAATTTTGGACAGTGAACATTGAACAATCCACAACCCTCTCGTTTTCACTTCAAATTCAAAATACGCTGTATATCTGTACACTCACTAAGATCTTGGAATTTTCATATGTTATAGGTAAGCTTAAAGAGAAAGAAATCTGATCAGAATTCTTATAAACACCGACTGAAACTTTAAAAAAAGTTTGAGAAGGCTTTAGTATAATAGGAAGTGTAGGCATAGAAATCATAGTGTCATCGATGATCTCTATGCCTACCTTTCGTTTTGCACTTGCGCCCGAATTCGAGACATTGTGTACATCAGAGCGGGAAAGTGCCTCGATGGTTAAGGTAAATAATAATAATAAATATAGTCAATATAAATATGTTAGGTGACGAAACTCTACGCATCGCAGTAAATTTTTAGGTTTAGAAGCCGAAAGAGATCTTTATGTTTAAAAAAAACTCTGCCGTCACTGAATGACTGAAAAAAATATATGTCAGGCTATATGCGGTGAAGTCCGTTATACGAGTATAAAGATTTCACTAAGATTGAGGGAATTTGTGGGTTTGGCAACGCATAGCGGGAAGTATGCGGCGCACATCGCTGCCTGCTTTTCTTACCACTAACTGTTGCTTATTTTTACAGAGCCACGCTCTACCACATACAGAAGGATAGAGGGAATCTAGTGTTAAGAGCTAAGACACTCTGTTCCCCATTTTCCGTCGAATTCTGGAAGCATTGAGTGTGGAGTGGCGGTTTTTAATTAATTATTAAGAATGAACTACTAATTATTATAGATTATTATTAATTATAAGGGGAGACAGCACATGTGAACGCACAGAAAATTGAATGTATCCCCACCTTAATAATAATTGCATGCTTATCGATTTTTCAAGTCGATATTTGCACAGTAACCCTAGCTGTGAAACGTAGGACAAAATAGAATGTATCTATTAAAAATTTAAAACTTTGCTTAGTCAAAGTCGCCTCATAGAAAGGTCAAATGATACGGTGTACACAATTTTTTCCTGAAATTAGTATAACGGAGGCTATCAAACATTCATACACTCGAAGACAATTTGCCAAACGTTTGTGGAGGAAATTTGAATTTTAGAGTTGTCGCGGAAAGTGGGCACTATTAGGCTATATTAGTGATTGATATGTTAACTTCGACAAACATTGACTAGACGGTAATACTTACTGGCGTCTTATTTTAGATATAGCTTTGTAGTATTTAAATTGAACGAGTGTCTTCTACGCATACTTTTCTTATCAATATGTAAATTTTTCATATACACTCAGGGACACCATTAGAGGAAACATTTTTGAATGTAAGAAAAAATAAACATATTGAAAAAAAACAAATTAAAGTAAGGTTAGTGCTTTGCTTTAATGTGGGGAGTGTTAACTTTACATAACAAAAATTAAGTATTTTTTTTAAATTGCTTTTCTCATGATGCGTGTCGTAATCAGTATTTAGTGTTGCCTTCTCTTGCTGTTAAAACAGCCTACATACGTCTGGGCATACTCCTTATTAAATTATCGATGAAACTTTGTACCATTCAAGTTTCTTTCTTCGACCAATACAGTTCCAAGGTTCCTTAGGTTAGCTGTTGCTGGATTTCTTTGATTGATTTGCTTACTCAGTTTATCCTAGACATGCTCTGAGGGATTAGGGTTTGGCAAGCGACGGCCATTCCAAAACCTGGATTCCAATCTCAGAAAGATACTGCGAAACTATCGACGTATCTTGACGCAATAAGGGAACCGTTTTCTATGAGGTGTAGCTCCGTACGTGCTACTAAGCAAATACCGCCCCGTCCTATTAGTGACTCTCCACTAAAAAGCTGTCTTCCACCAATGTTACACTGAACGTATCTAGCTTGCTTCGTACCTCGGAAGAAATGGAAGTGCGGTTTCTGAGAACACCGCTGACTCATTTGCGACCTTGTCCTTTGCGTCTGGTATACTCGCCAGTCTACTTATTTTTACGTTCCTCTAAATATATCACCGAATGTATTTATATGACCACAATGGTGCTAACAGTATACCTAATTTCAAAGTTGATTCATGTTTTCATGGCTTACATAAATAAAATTGAAACAAATTACAATAACAAAACACATAAAATATTTTCGTTGTTCTCTGAAAACTTTTGATTTTAATTTTTTTATTTGTTCAATCTTAGTAATGTCTTTGTATTACGGAGTACGGAGTACAGTACGCCGCTTAATATTTTATTTGCCGGATTCTGCAGGCATTGGTATGCTAAATCTATGCACTTAGTCAAGATTTTATATAACGGACTACAGACCCAAACGCGCCTTCGTCCGCCTAAACTTATTATTATATTGTTTTCAAATTATACAAAATCTTTACATAAATTGTCTTTACATAGCTTATGAGTTTCTCTGATGTATAAGATTTATAACTAGAAAGATTAATCTAAATCCGTTTAGTAGTTAGTGAAAAAAACATCCATCTATCCTCACAAACATTCACATTTATAATATTAGTAGAACTTCACCGCTACGGGGTCTACGTATTTGCTACGGAACCTACGGATAGGCAAAAAAGGTAGGCCTTTTCTTGCTAACAGACGGCATTTCGACTGCTGCCTGTCGATTTTACGTATTCTGTAATAAAAATACTTTTTTTAATTAACCCAAATACGGTTGTCAAATGAAACTGAAAACCCAATAGGTATATGACAGCTCCAATTTCTCTACTTTTTTTTACTTTTGCCAGGTTTGTTTGTTTTCAATTTGCCGGCTATTCTAGTTTTTAGAAGTTCGAACGAGATTTTCAAAGCTTTTTATTTATTTATGTATGTACGTGTCGTACGGTTTTCAATTGATTTTACGATTCCTTTATTGGGGCTTTCTTTGAATTAGAAATATTATTTTATATGATTTTGCATTATTGAGGGCGTAGTAGCACAGTGGGACAGCTTCCGGGCGTAGCTTCGCGTAGGCGTAGGGTTGTCTTTTTTCTAAATCATGGAATAGGTTGCGTTTGACCGCGTCCAGCCTACTGTGATGCACGCTGGTCTAATAAAGACCTCTCATTTTGTTTTTGGTACTTCCACTTTGTATGTCTTAGGAAATGCATTCTATCGCTATGCGCATAAAGAATGCAGTCTCAAAGCGTTTCGTCCTTACGTTAGGAATTTCCACCATGTATGGACGGCGTGAGATAGAGCGAATTTCGTATTAAAAAAGCCCGTTGTCAGTTATGTCGAGATATTGTATGTTGAGTGGCGGAGTTTAACGTCGCGCTTTGCCTTGATTTATAGCGTAAATGGCGATAATCCATTTTTCCCAGTGAGGATCGAGCTGGTCACGGCGGTTGGACACTATCCAGCTGGTCACGGCGGCCTCAAATTATTATTATTCTCTGGAGGATTTTTTTTTCAATAATGCGTTGTATTTTAATTTAGTTTTTTACAAATATTTATTTTCACTAAAACGTACCAACATAGGGTAGTAGAGAAAAATCAACTATTGATATTCCCTTTCCCTATGTTTGCTTAGATATGTATATTTTTAAACGTTAGCATGGCAACGTGCCTATTCCCCGTGTAGGTATAACATGTACCGTGTCAAGTTAGCTCGGCAACTTTATTTGAAACGTATTGTTTACTTGTAAAGATGACGCTTTTTGAAGTTCTCTTTTATATGCTACTATTTGGGACCATTCTGACTGTAAACGTGATGGTCGTGGGTTCGATTTCCACTCGGGGGATGAGTTATTCATTTTCTAGTTCTGGTATCATGACAAAGCGTGGCTTTGAGTACCGCCTGAATAAAGGCAGCGCAGTTTTAAAACAAGGTTCCTTCCGCCTACCGTGCTACATAATATAGCGATAAAATAAATTTGTTCCATGTTTTATTTTGATTACCTTATCTTGAATATTTTTCAGAAATAGGAATGGTTATATGTTACACTAGCGGCCACCGTGCGGCTACGCCCGCTTGAAATATACGAATGTTTATTTAAGTATATATAAAAAAACCGACTAAGCGCGAATTATACCTCGATCTTCGAGGGTATCAATTTCAGGACTATGATTAAGAATTATCTTATAGGTTTTGATGATGCGGCGAATAACTTAAAACTAAATGTCAACTTACATCAATGTCAATTATCAGCATTCAAATAATAATTTAGAAACAATATCAAACAATACATCATTGATAACTAAAAATTTAACCAGTTCCATAAACCAGTTATTTACAACAGCTGTACAAATTGATAGGTATAACTTTTTATTGGATCGATGGATTGGACTTTTCAGTGATATTCCCATAATAATCGGTTTAGTTCGTCCGGAAATTACCCCGGATAAACAGAAAGACCGACAGACAAAAATGTTAAAATTCTTGTGTGTGTTGTAAATAACTGTATGCACCTTAAAACAGTTATGTTGATGTCACAAACAGACCCTTTAATTTTATTTACATAGGATATAGGTAAACAGTAATTTAAGTTTTTTTTATCTTTACGATATTTAATATTCCGCATTATATGCAGAGGCAATCTAGTGTTAAGACACCGATTTTCCCAATTTCCGTGCAATTTTCGAGGCATCGCATATTAAGTGGTGGAACTCAAAAAGCAAAAAAAAAATTGAATATTTATAAATTATAATTAATTTTCCCGAGTGGGAACTGAACCCACAACAATCGCGCTTAAAGTAACACGTTTGTGCAGTTGCGCCACGACGGCCTCATTTAAATTTAACTATACGGTATTTAATAAGTTCTTTGATTTTCACGATTATTACGCATTTTAAATGAAACTATTTAGACCGGATTTATCGCGTATATTTAAGATTATACATTTTGGAAATCAAATTTGATATAATAATTACGTCAACTGACAGACGAATGCCACCTCAGTCTACCCGTGACCACGGACTACTGCAAAGTGTTGGAAACGCCGGGTTCCCAAAATTAAAATAGTTTCATTTAAAATGTATACGGTATTTGGGTAGACTATTGTTGTACAGTTTTTAGATTTCCGCAGGTACTAAACCTTGAAATCTCTGTATTTTTTTATCATTATATAAATTGAAAGCTAAAGATTTCGCAAATTTGTCGAAATAAGTACTTTAAATTGATATAACTATTTTATTTATGTTCCGATTGGAATAAAACAAACTATATGTTAACAGAAGCTTGCCAGAATCCAATACAGGAAATCGCGTTCAAGTCGGTTAAGTCGATTCTGAAATTAGCGTGAACAAAGGCACAGAAAATGTGACAAATTAAAAAAATCTTTGTTTTGTGGTCATTTACATTAATAAAGGCCCCCTGATAACATTTTTTCTTTTATATCTTCCATGCATCGACGATTACGATTTTATTATAAGTATACAATAGATTAGAAGAGAAAGAATAACGTGCACATTATTTCATAAAATAAATTACTATTTCAAAACAGTGTAAGTATTATTTTTATAAAGTATTTCCTATCAGTTTGTAAGTACGTACGCGCATTAACTGTAGGTAAATAACCGCCACAGACTAAAAACCACAAAGACCAGATATTTTAAAACTATAAAATTGTACAGGTACGGGAATATCTGAACGAGGGGCTTAAAGCCAATTAATCGGTGACATGACGTTAATAGCAAACAGAATGAATTGTTATGACGAAATATATTTATAAAATTAAAAATTTCGTCTCTTGTATTAAGTGAAGAGCTTTAATTAATAATTTCCCACTCTGGAGTTATGCAATATTTTCATTGAGAGTTGTGAAGAGAAAAAAAAAGCATCTAATGAATTGGACGAGTATTGGGGAACGGAGTGTCGTAATACCAGGTACCTTCACGCTGTATCCCGCATATGGAAAGGCCATATGCGAGATACAGCGTGAAAGTAAAAAAAAAAGCCAACTCTATTTTTTTTGTGCTTAGCAATAGATAAATTGAACCTGTAACATCTTATCCACCAATCTTTCTATTCCTTACTCATATCTATTATATTTTTGTTTTACTCCACATGTTTCTTGCTGATGCGTTCAATCACACGTTGTCTTGAATTCGGTCGAAGTGCCATAATATTCGGTCCTATTCTCTCTGTCTGCCTCTGTTACACGGGACACGGCGTGAAGCGTAAAAAATGGAAATAAAAGTCAATTTAAGCAATGCATGCATACATGCAATTTAAATAAAATTTTCGCAATAATCAAAAGCATTGTGTCGCGTACGAGGGACTTAATCCCGACGGGAGACGTGGGGGAGTGTTTACACTGGTCAAATACCGGGAAAGTTGTAAGTTTCATGTTAGTGTTTCGTTGTATGATAGCTTGCTTATATTCTCATCAAAGTTAACAATGTTAATTTAGTTTTTATTTCATTCATATGATGAAACTTGTTGTATCAATTGTAACAGTCCAGCTGAAAACGTGACGGTTGTGGGTCCCTCGCATTGGTAACATGTTAAAGTGCTGCGTTGAATTCTGTCATTCAACTGTATAAAAAAATGGGCAGTACTCGGGATATAGTGTCTTAACACTTGGTTCCCTCTGCAAGCAGCTGGTGAAAAATGTGAAAATTCTGAAGCAATGGCCCTAATTGGAAGGAAACTCGTCTGAACTATTGTTATTGTGTGCACTTAATGCAACTAAATCTCTCTTTGAATATTTTAGAAATATATATTCGATATGTGCTTTTATCTTGTTTTTTAAAAAAACGTTAACCGCTTCCGATTTTTAACGTCAGACCATACATAACTTTCTTTGTATCCTATCGCTCAAAGTTTGGTTAAATTAAAAGCTATTTCTTTTTATTCCCGACTGCTAAGGAAGGGATGTTTTTCGCGTGTATCTTGTATGTATGTATGTACGTATGTAATATTCTTTATTACCTCATAACTCCAGAACCGCTGAACGGATTTACATAATTAAGGTATCGTTAGATTCGCCTTAGCAGCCCAAGTGTTTCTTCTAGATAGGTAATGTAAAAAAATAATCATAGCGGCTGTGGGACACCATAGAAAAAAAATTTTAGGTTTCGAACACCATAATATGGGTATCAAATTCAAGAGCTCAATACAAGAATTTCAAAAAAGTATATCATGATTATCATTAACATAATGAATCCTAACAAAAAAGGAACCTATAATTCTTCAATCAATGAAATCTTTACCAGGAACCCCGCTTAATTCAAAGAGGTCCCGACCGTTAATCCTAATGAACTATTGGGCTTGTTTATTTTCTTTTTAGTTTTATGCAGTCGGGGTTTTTGTTTTTACAAGTATTTTTTTATAAAATCTTTGTTGTATTTAATAAATATTTGATTATTATCGAAAACATTTTAGTGCTTCTAATTTTCTCGTGATTTCATAAGAAAAACTCGAAAAATGGATCGAATGGAGGGTAAACAATAACCAATTGTCAGGTTAGGCCCAGCGAAAATACAGGCCTGCACAAAAATATTTGTGAGTGAGTTAACCGCACAACTTTTTATTAGAATTTTACTCTTGATTGAATTAAAATTTTCGATCTGTAAAATTAAGTTATAGTGTGCTATCCCCATAGCGTAGTAACATAATAAAGACCCGTGTTAGTCTCGTTAAATAACGAGCTTCGAATCTGTATTAGTCTCTTAAACTTTGAGTGTCAGAGTTACCTGAAAATGACCTGTATATATGTAGAAACTCGTGTGAAGTATTGTTATTGGGTGATCATCACTTGATCTTGACATTAACACCGCGTTGCACTCACCACTCACCGCTCACGGCGCCGCGCGGTCCTGAACAATCAAGTGTCATTTAACACTTGTAGCGCGCAGTCTATGTGGGGAAGCCTATCTATCTAACGAACGAAATTGTATCCATCTATTTATTGGTGCTTTTATGTTTCTTAGAAAGGCATTGGTTATGGGTTTGATTCCAACTTGGGAAAACGACAAATATGACATTTTCATTGCAGGAGCTGGCAAGGCAAAGTGCGGCATTGAGTTTTGCTATTCAATACGCAATGTATCGAATTCGCACGGAAAGTAGATGACAGAATGTCTTGACACTTATAAGTTCTACTTCTCGCTCGACTGCAACCATGAAATTGATGCGGAACACTCGGTGGGCGAGTCCCACTTGCACTTGACCTCTTTTTAAGTATGCAAATCTAAAAGCAAAGCTTGATTGACTCTATGTTTGTAATTAAATTTCCTTGGAAACAGAAAAATGTGTTGCTTATTTAGACACTGGGTCATAAACAAGAATCTTAAAAATCAAAATTAAAATAGAAATATAAATAATGTGATATTAATAATACAGACATTTATACGGATTTGATATTTTGCGTTTTGTGTGGTTAAAATTTTTTTAATATAAAAAGAAAACAGCTTCACAATTTTCTCCGTAGAGCAGGGTTACTTGGTTGTCTGTGCATTATTTTATAAAATGTTATGTAAATCACGCGCTACCTATAAAGGGTAATAAATCTGTTCTAGTGTTGCGTCGATTTTATAGTTCGCGATACGGGTTTATCGGAAAAGGCGGCAAACGATGTTTGACACTAACGCCATTTTCACTGGACAAATAGGATTAATTCTTGCTAAAAATGTTTAAATAACAAGATCAAGTATTTATTTCAACTTTTTTGGGTTTGATTTCGATTCAGGGATTTGATCAGACAAAGCGTGGCGTTTGGTCCAGTCCTGTTTATTTTGATTTCTTTAAATTTAATTTAGTTTTACTCGGCTTATCTGAAAAAAAAAAAAACTTAAATTTCACAGTTACATTACTCACCGTCTATAGTTTGGTATTCATAACTACAGCCGTAATTATATCGCAGTGATCAGATATCATAAAAAAACTGGTTAACTTCTAATTGGGTCTGTGTATCGAGAGGAACTATTCCTATACCAATTTCATGAATGTATGTCAACGGAATAATATTAAAAAGAACTACAAATATAGATTTATAATATTTTTTTGGGATATACTTTATTTTCTTTTTCAGCTTCACGCTGTATTTCACATGTAGCAGGGTGAGCAGAGGGAACCCAGTGTTAGGACATTCCGCACCACAGTTTCCGCCGAATTCTGGAGGCATCGCGCGTTGATAGGCGGAACTCAACATCGCGCTTTAATCCGACACCAGATTAAAGAAATTAAAATATGAAATAAACCTACCCTATAAGTTGTCATTAGGCTGTGAAATTTATACAGCATGCGGCCCAAATAGAGCGTTTTTGTGAAGAGACTGATAGACAGACAGATAACAAAATAATCCTATAAAGAATGTTTTTTTTGTGAGGAACTGAACTCTAATAAATAACTTCTTAGTATACCTTTTTAAACTATAATTCAACATCTAAAAGAAACTCTAGTTAATCTTAAAAGGTATAAAAGAGTTTCTATCTCGCGTGTATATTAAATTTTAATAGAGAAGATTAATTTAAATATGAATATTCTATAATACTGTTATTATTAAACTAAAACTTTAAGTGTCACTGAAAGCTTTACTTTGCCATATAAACTAAGTGGTAAGTTAAAAGCGTTTGCATTTATTATTAGACTAGTTTGTATATGTGGTATCGACCGCGTAAGCAAATATATAAGAACTTACAATTATATACAACGTGTAACGCGATCGACGGATCAACGGTCGCCTATGGATAAAGAACCTTAGTGCCTGTGCGTTTTCTCCCGATGTTTCAGTGGTTCAGCATATATTTAAAAAAAACTCGGATTTTTGAAGAAAATTGGCTAATACAGCGCGAACAATGTTGGGCCGTGGTTATTATCATATAATAATTTATAACTATCGTTTTATACATCTTGGAAAGAACACTAAAATAAAAATAGGTTTTTATAATACAACATTTTTAAAAAATCTTTCAGGGGCTGTAGTGGTAAAAAAAGTACTGGTAATATTATCCAGATTATTTTTAACACTAGTGGTTATTGCTGTAAAATAATCTTTGAAAAGAAAGCTCGATGACAACATGTTAAAAAATTTACTTGAATCATAAAACAGTAAATAGCTGTTCCTCATTATGAGAATTGACTTTCGAATCGATTTTTAGCTATATTTTAAGTGCTTGTATTTTTACCAATGAACTATAGTGAAACAATATTTGTCGAGCACAAGACATATATATACATATAATAATTTAAGCTAAAATATATATATATATATATATATATATATATATATATATA
>DWAO01000467.1:0-25504 GCA_018230605.1 Heliconius congener
AATCCGGTTAAAATTGTTTCATTTAAAATGTGTAATAATCGTGAAAATCAAAGAATTTATTAAAGTATGATTATACTAATCTATTTGTAGTTTGTAACATTCATTTGACAACCGTTTATAATAATTCATTATTCCAGAATAGTATGGCGCGGAGGTACAGGCCTGGCTGAGAAAATGGCGGCGGGCTTGCAAAAAGTTCCTATGTTAGTTAGCGCAGCACTAATATGTGCTGTACCATTGTCCTGTGGTGCTGCATCGATGGCGGCGGGCGCAGCTTTCTATGCTTTTATGGTAACTTAGTTGGTTAAAATCATTGATCTGATGTTTTTTATTATGTTTTGTTATTATGAAACCGTCTGATTGTAAGCGCAACGGCTGTGGGTTCAAGCGCCACTTGGGGAATCGATTATTTTCATTTCTTCCCTACAACAAGAAAAAAATAAGCGCGAAAATTGGGCGGGAAGCGTCTTAACACTAGGTTGATGTGCTTATTAAGAGATATACAGTTGAAATTTTGATACAATTGTAATTTGACCACTATCAGTTTTGTCAGATACCTTTAAACTTATTACACATATTAATGATAACGTCATAAGTTCTTTTTTCTTTCAGCTTTCTAAAATGTATGAAGAATATCTAGAGGACTATGTCTATAAACTGATGTCTAAAGTGGCAAGCCGATTGTGCCGTGTATTTAAATCGAAAGTTGTCAAGAATCCAGAAACTCAAACAGACATACAAAAAGAAGAATCATCAAAAGAGATCACTAATTCTGAAATACCCAAAGCCATAGAAAATAAAACACCGTCTAACACATCACAAACAGATAATAAATCTAGTTCAAATTTGTTAAATGAAAATGAAATGGAAAAAAATAAAAATAAGTGTGATCCAAGTAAATCTGAGCATATTGATGAAGATTTGAACAATATAAACTTTCATATGATGATGTTCTTTTTATGGATGATTGTGACTCTAGCCAATGTTCCAGCTTTATTAACTTGGGCGCGAAATTTCAAGTAATAATTACATAATTATTATAACTATAATTATTTATACCTAAAAATATCTATACACTGACAATTAAAGTTTAAACCAATTCAATAAGCTGTTATTTTATATTAATTTTCGGATACAAAATACTTCTGATTGATATTTTTTTATGATAAACTTCAGATTGTGATATAAATAATACAAACCCAAAAAACTGCATTAAAATTGGCCTTCTGGGATCAGAGTGCATAAATGCAGACAAAATTAAAGAAAATTACATAATTTTTTCATCAATGTAATACTACCTAAAATAATGCATTTACTTATATATCGTCCCATTTTATGATACATATATATCTATGGATGATACATAATATATGTTTGCTAAGCTACATATGGAACACTACTTATTTAAAAAAATTTGAACTTATTTAAACCCACACCTCTTGGAAAATGTCCAAGTGATGTGACCACTAAATCATACATTTGAGTCAAGTTATGTGGAAAACTTTTGTACACTTGTTACAACTTATTTATGTTGTTACCATCTCTGTAATTTACATAAGATAATTGCTTATAATTATCCTTAGGCTAGAGAGAATACTATTTATTAAATATTTCTGTCGTTTTTAAATTGTTATTCCACACTTAAGAAAGAAAATTACTTATTTGAAAAACATACAAATTTTAATGTAGTTTGATTTGGAAATCATTCAAGCAGCAAGCTCTGTCCTCTAAGCCATACTTTCTCATTGTATGCAGCTATGTAGAAATTCTTATACACTTACTCGATTTAAATAAGTATTGTAATTAAAAATGTCAAAAATATGGAACACTAATAACATATATTTAATGACTTCAGGTACAGTATGGTTTTGAAGCCAGATACATCTTATCATACTGGATTTATAATGTCAGCTTGTTCCACTATTATATGGCAAATGAGTGGACCCAAAAAGAATTTGTAAGTAGAGCTTAAAAAACCTATAGTAAATGTTTTCTGACACATCATTAATTGATGGTACATTGTGGCTCAGTAGCACAGCATCTAAGAGAAAGCCTAACAGGTGTGGATTCCATACCACTTGGGGGATGAGGTATTTTCACTTCCTCACTCTGGTAGCAGGCGAGTGTGCTATTGATTTCTGCTACACAACACACAATGTACCAAAAATTGAATATAAAGTAGACAAAAGAGAGCTTTAACATTAGCCTGCCTCTGCCTATAAGTAAGATATAGATAGCAAAATGCTATAAAAAAATTACATCAATATGGATGTGCTTTTGTTTTGTATCTATGTATAAATAATGTTTTCTTCTTGTAGGAGAAATTATGAAGCAGTTGCATCTTTACTGTTTACCATGGCTGTATTTATTTTAGCCTTAGGGCCATTTTCAATCGCTATAGTTAATTACGGTGTAACATCAATGTTTGTGGTTATAACACTCCATCAATTATATGATAAAGAAGATGTCAAGGAAGATGTCCCTGGGCAGCCTTTAAAGAGTGTGAATGAGAATGATACAAATACTCAAGAAAATAAAGAAACAAAAGAAACCACATCTGATGATAATCAGCCTAAATCTACTATTAATAATGAGACAGAAAACACAAATGAGAAAGTTAATAATGACGGTGCAGAAGAACCCAGTGAATGTGATGTGTGCAATGAAAGCAGAATTTATAATATGTTTAAAAATCTTAGAGACAAGTTCAGTTTCAGTGAAAATGACTGATTGTTTGTGCATATCGATGGATATTATTTATTAGATGTTTGTATTTAATAAATGCTCATTTATAAAAAATAGAACAGTTTTAGTGTTCTGGTTTGTTATGATATTTATACTATTGTACAATTAAATAGAATTTATTTAAAATATGGCGAAAAAAAATATTGAACATTGGCCTACTTGATGTGCTTATATTTATATGACTTTTTTGTAATTGATATTAGAGTATATCAAATAAAAGAATTTTACCTTAAAATCTATTTATTAATTATAAACCAAGATATATAAGATCAATAACAAAGCGACACGTCATGTTAATCTTCATGTTACTTTTTCCCTTTTTTGCCAGTGGACTTTTCTTCGGTATTTCTAGGATTTTGCCAGTTAAGTGCATTTCTGCGGTACATGGGCCAGGGTGGCAGAGTTAAAATTGCCGCAAGGATGAATCCTGCCCCTAAAATGTAGACGGACTGAGAAAACTGCTGAACGATGTAACCCCATATAAAACCAACAATACTAAATAGTGTTATAATTGCTCTATATAATTTTTCTGCCTTTGCTTGTCCCACATAATCAATGTGAGTAGGAATGGAACTAAATAAATCCATATTATTAACGAAGCTTAAATATTTCCACTATAATTATTTGATAGTAAGCAAAGCACAACGGCTTCGTAGACAGACACGTCAGTCGTCAACTCAAAACACAAATTGTCACTTTCATATTTCACAGTTTAGTAATAAGTCGACATGAGAATGTAAGTTATAGGTTAAAAATAATTTAAAAATAATATTTCCAGTATTTTTTCAAACAATACGCTATCTTATCATATCGTAAATAATATCTCATTCATCTAAGTTTATTATTAAGATTATCGTGCATAAAAATAAAATCAAATTTATTTGACTAGAAACAGTAAATGTCTTATAATTATTAAAGATCTTGCTGCTGCTGTGTGATCACTCAGCAACAGCTTCACGCTGTTTTTGATTTGCTTTATTTAATATTACATATTATGTTATGCTTTTTAATAAATTTTTTAAGTTTTAAATTTGAGTTACGTTTACACACTTGCTGAGGCTTGCTAATCGTCAATTTATACAAGCGTGTGAACGTTGTGTTAAGCTTGGCTAGTGTTATAAGAACAATCAGTGAGCTTGTTGCCGATCCAGACCAACAGCTTACACGCTCTTCAAGCGTTTACAAGTTCAATGCCGTTTACAGCTAGTTAGTGAGTGTGTTAGTATCTTCCGGACACACAAGCATATACTTAAAGTTCTTAGCCGTTTTTTATCTCTCTTGATAATTTGTTTAATAGGCCCTTAGCAGTTTTGCACTCTAAGTCGACGATACATGAAATAAATTTGATTTGCATATAGAAAAAATTAATCTATTTTTTTTATCTAAAATGACTTAGTCTTTATTATTATTAAACTATATTTTCCTTGATTTCCCTGATTAGCCTCATATCTAATTTAAAAAATCTAGAAGGAAAGGAATCTAAATGTATAAATAATGTTAAATCATTTGGGTCTCCACTGAGGATGGGCGTTCGACAAGGATCTATTTAGACCCGTTTTATTTCTGTTAAACATTAACGATTGGTCTTTTTATATGAAAAACCTTTGTATGTAATATTGTACTGTTCGCAGATGATACCTCTTTAATATTTCAGGTTGACATGGACAAAATAAAATATGACCAAGTAAATGGTCATATTTTATTTTAACAACATAACCCCATGTTGTTAGCATCTCTGTGGGATGATTTTCACAAATTTCCGCTACCCAAACATAATTACTAAGAATTATCATCTGGCAAGAGAGAAAATTATTATTAAATATTTTTTGCGAAAGCCTTGCGTGTTGAGTGGCGGAACTCAACGCTACGCTTTGCCTCGACACCAGAGCGAAGTGATGAAAATAAATTAATTTCCTCGAGCGGGAATCAAACCCACACCGACAGGTTGTCGCGTTTTATAGTCACACTTTTTGGCCTTGGGCCACGAATGGCCTCTGTTGTAGTTCATTAATCATATTGAAATTTTTTAACTCATTTTTTTTCTCATCTAGTCTTGCCATCTTGTGATCAATCTTTTTTATTGCCCTTTTTTGTAAGTAACCTAAATGCAATAACTAAAGCAACGGCTTATTTTATTTTAGCTATTTTTGATTGACCACGTATATAGTATTCATAATAATATTGTGTGTGGCTAATAGAAAAACTTCCTAATCATTTTCAGTAGTTTCAGGTGATCAAATTGAAGTAAAGAAGAAAATAATAAGAACATATTTTTTGTCTTGTATCATTTAACATAAACGGTTTTTAAGAACTTATTAACTAAAAGAAATTATTAACAATTTAATTAATTTAATCGCTTTTGATCGGTACAGTACTGTTATAATTTTACTTTACAAATAACATAATGGTACTAGAATCCACTTGCAACACTAAAATAAAAATTACCGTCAGTCGATTGTCAACATCCAGTACGATCAGACTCATTAGGTTAATTTTTAAAGAAACTAGTTTTATTTTTTACAAGTACAACAAACAAACATTTTATTTTAAAAATGTCTACTTTTAAACAAGTACCTCTCACATGTGGTGGCCATACTAGACCAGTTGTGCATTTGGACTTCAGTGACATTACAGCTGATGGATATTTTTTGATTTCGGCTTGCAAAGGTAAGTTTAATAATCGCTTCACTCTGGGGTGCCCTTTTGCCTTGGCCTACATGTAGATGGAAGACTTGCAAGTGTCTTTGGGCATATTTATTTGAATTTGATGTAACAGATGTTAGGCGTGAAAAAATATTGGAAAGACCTTCACTTTTCTTATTTTGTACTAGAACCTATCAAACAATATGCAATATCAGTAAAGGTTTTAGTAACCTTCTCTTTCCGGACATGTAGGAAGTGCCTTGAGGTTCCGGTCATATGTTTCCTCGCGGCAGTTGTTTACCTTGATATTTTACTTGTGCTTTTTATTCTCGTCATGTGTACATGACTTTATTCTTATTTAAAATACAAAACAATTATAGGTTTAAGTCTTTCCTACAGAGCTTGTTTGCATTTTACTGGCTCGTTCTAGGTTACCTTGTGCCTTCAAGGTACAATTTTATACTTGACACTAATGTTTACTACAATGAATGTTAAGTAAATATCAGTTACTTTCATTATGCCTTACAAGGAAATACTTTCAACAATTTTGTAATCATTTAATTGTCATTCAATTGTTTTATGATTAATTATTGCAAGGAAAACTATTTACTTAAAATATGTAGAAACATATTTTTTATGTATAAATAATAATATTCAGCTACCAATAGTTATAAGTAGTAGTAATAAAATTATAATGATTGTTGTATTATTACTTTTACTCAAGTGATATTGACATAGACTGTGTTAGAAAATATATAAATTAAATTAATAATATAGAACAGTTGCTGCCATTGGTACAGTGGGACATTGTCTAATGGTAGTGGGTTCAATCTTCATTTGTATATCATTTTTCTGTTTTGGTAGACAAAGTGTGTATTGAGTTCTGCCAATTAATCTGTAATATATTTTAATGTCTAAGAGATATTACAGGTTAATTGAACAGCTTCAACCTTCCCTGGTAAATACAAAGAAACAAATGTGAAACTGGAAAAAATAATTATGTTAGCCTTGTCATTCTTATTTATTTAAGTTTATATTAAAAATCACAATAATCTAAGGTTGTGTTACTAAAAGGTGAACTACCTTGCAATTATAGGACATTTTATATCAACATTTTCTTGTACCCATTATTCATGATCACCTTGCTTGCCTTCACTGTCAAAGTCACAATATGAAATGATTTTCAAGTTGTAATATGTATGTTTATGCCCTACATTTTGTATATTTTAAAACAATGATATTATAATGTTCTATAATATTTTATTGAGAAGGTCTAAGTGGATTTAGATAGCTGGTATTTATGTTATGATATATGTATATACAAAAAAAGAAATTTAAATGAAAAAATGGTATTTTCTTGTGGTCAGCATATGACTAAGAAGTAGTACTGGAGGTAGGTAGAGACAACCTAGTGTCAAGACACTCCAGTCTCAAATTTCTGTGTGAATTTAGGACATAGAGTGTTGAGTGGTTGAAGTCAGTGCCAAAATTTGTTTTACCACAGCAGAGAAATGTCAATAAGAGTGGGGTTGATACTTTATCCCTCTAAATGGGAATTAGACTCACAACCATCATGTCTACATATTAATAAGTTCCACTGCACCAAAATTTCCTATTGGTCATTATGATTAATATATTGATTATACATATAAAATAGTCCCAAGATTTAAGTTTTTCAATATTTATGTAATAATATCAAACTCAATTCAAGTGCTATAATGACTAGATAAAAATTATGAAATATTCATTATTTTGTAGATGGAAAACCCATGTTGCGACAAGGTGAAACAGGTGACTGGATTGGAACTTTTGAAGGTCATAAAGGAGCAGTGTGGGGGGTAGCTTTAACACAAAATGCAAATTTCGCAGCAAGTGGTGCAGCTGATTTTACAGGTAAATTTAAAAGTATTGTAAGCTTCTGTCATCAATTGCCTTCTAATCATTACATAATTTTGCCACCACTATTTTGCAATTTTTTTTAATGTTTTTTAAGAACTAACAATAAAATTAGTAATATACATATAATAATATTTGGGCTATATTATTTTTTTGTTCTTGATTTTATTTTTTAATATGGGCAATTTCAAGTCTCACTATGTTTGTGATATTGTATTGGCACTCTCCAATGTCACAACTGAAGTGCACTGAATATTGTATTAAATAACTTTATGTTTTCAATACAAAGTACCAGCTTTTATAACTGCTATCTTTTAGACAGTAAACATATAAAAATAGTATCAAAAGTTACTTTATTTAAGTATAAAATTATTAAATAATACATTTAATTTATATTTTATTTGTATAATTAAAAAATAAATTGTTACTTAAATGTAAAGAAAATACAATCGATTTTGTAATTGAATTGTTTTTCAGCGAAAATATGGGATGCAAGATATGGTGAAGTCGTGCACACTTTTGAACATGAACATATTGTAAAAAGCGTTAATTTTAATTCTGACGACACACTCTTATTGACTGCTAGCAACGAAAAATTATTAAGAGTTTATGATATCAACAAGCCTGAAGCTGGAGGTATGTTTGTAATTTTAAAAATAATATTGACTAACGATATTAAAAAGTCAATACTTTTTTCTTAAATGAACATAAATAAATAAAGTTTCAGGTCATTATTGCATGCAATCTCCGGAATTCTGGTAGGGAATGTAATGCTATCATAGTAGCTTCTTTCTGTGAAACATAAAAAAGTTGTACTTACTATCTTTTGTGGATATATTAACTTATAATAATATTTTTTTTCTAGAAATTTATCACATAGTTACGCTTTAATCGCCTGAGGGCATCATAATATGAATGTGGATGGTAGTTTTTTAATATAAATACAATTAGTAACTTTATTACATATATTTTACCTCTAATATTTGTCATTTATGTTCATTCAAATAAAACTTGATGATGTAATAGACTATATTTCATTTCTTGCAAATTATTTGCACAGATTTTAATTGAAATAAAAAATCTAGAAATGAACATTGTACTAAAATTCATAACTAATGGCACATTTAGCTGAACAAGACAGAAAAAAACAAATTAAAGTTTTTTATATAATTTCTAACACTATATTAGAAGTTGGAACCTACAATCATAGCTATTTAACCTTGCACACACAAATTAACTTGAACTTAACTTCACTGTCAACATCAAATTAAAATTAATTATTTAATGTGCACCATTTGAGGCCATCGTGAATTAATTTTCCTCGCTTTAATAACAAGACAAAGCACGGCGTTGAGCTCCGGTTTCGCCACTCAACACGCAATATTACAAAAACTGAGTAGAAAGTAGAGAATAGTGTATTGGACAACTAGGTTCTGCATATCCTGCTATGAGAGATACAGTTTAAAATAATAGAATAATGTTATTATGAGTAATAAATTTGATGATTATGTAAAATACTATATATTAATAATAATAATTCCAGCTATTGAAAAGATAAGCGCGCACACGAACAGCATACGGCACGCCGTGTTCCTGCACGACTCGCGCGTCGTGAGCGTCAGCGACGACCTCACCATGCGCGTGTGGGACCGTACCAGCGGGCAGGTTGTTTAATTTTGCTTAATAATATGATTATACCTATAAAATTTGAACGTAGCGGGATTTAACACCGTGGGTCAGAAGGCGGAGTTTTGAGTTAAAATCTAATCCAAACATATTATGGTAGCAACGTAACTTTTTTCTCTTCAGTGAAAACTTTTTACATTTTGTGAAAAAAAAAATGTTTTCACGTATTTTTTCGTACGTTTTCATTTTTCGCCATTCGCCATTCGTGGTTACGAGGCATAGTGGTGCAGGGGTAGCGTCTTATTGTTAACACGATTGATTATACGTACATATATACATTTACTTATTTAGAAGTTTTCTAAATAAGTATTTATATTTCCTAAGTGTGGATTAACACTTTAAAAATGTTAAAAAAAATATATACATTTTTTAATTTAATTCTATGAATTTCTTGCATATTGTTGATTAGAAATGATATTTTTTCACTTATATTTCTCTATTTGGGAAGTATGTGAGGATGAGAATAAAGAAGAACATGCTCAGCTGGTTTGGACACGTCGAACGAATGAGTGATGAGAGTATGGCTAAAAAGTTTGATGATGGAAAAGTGAGCGGTAAGAGAGGTAGGGAGAGACCACTTTTGACCTTCGAAAACACAGTATCAAAGATACTGGGGTTACGTAAAAAGCATGAGGATCCTCCGGAGGGCATGTATGCAAGAGGTTGATAACAGTGGACGAGGTGAAAGAGTTATGCAGAGACCGAAGCGTTTGGCGCTCCGTTCTCTCTGACTACCCCACTAGAGATACAGCGTGAAGCTAGTTTAGAATTTTTTATTTTCCACCTTAAGAGGGATCCTGAAACTGGGTTAAATCTAAGGACAAACTGGACTGTAACTGAATTAAAAATAACTTGGGAGATATTACTCCATAACCAAAATAATAGATGATTTAGATTGTAATCTCATATTTAAGTTACCTAAAATGATACTGGATGTTTATTAAAAACTTTATATATTTTTGAGAATGCTCAATAATTATAATTTTTTATTTCATATAATAAATACTTTATGCGTAAAATAAATACGAAACCACAAATTTGTAGATATTACAAGATTAAAGTTGAGTTATATATAATTTTATGTTATTTGTTTCAGGAGGTTCATAAAATAGAATTTCCTACTATACCCAATAGTTTAGAGCTGTCCAGGGATGGGGCAGTTTTGACTGTAGCGCATGGTAAGTTGAGTTTTTTACTTTCACACTGTTTCTCGCACATGTCAGAATAGACGCTTTGCCTCGTAACTAGAGCAAGGAAATGATAATTTCTTAAATATAAGGTATAAAATAATGGAGACAGTTTTTTTTATATGTAAATTTATGTAACACTTAATAACTGAACAGTCCAGCCCAGTGCCGCAGGGGCACGAAGCGTGACTGTAAAGTCGACAGGTTATGGGTTCAAATCCCACTCGAGGAGAGTAAGTGAAATATTAAATATGATTGACCTTCCCCAGGCTCCAACGTGTCGTTCTACGCGGCGGACACGATGCGCAAGATGCGCGAGTTCGCGGTGCCCACGCCGTGCTACTCCGCGTCGCTGGCGCCCGGCCGCGCCGCCTTCGCGTGCGGCGGGGAGGACCTCAAGGTCTACAAGTTCGACTACAACACTGGAACCGAACTTGGTTCGTTTTTTTTTTTTTTTGGATAAATTTAATCACCTACTGTGTGCGGGATACAGCGTGAAGCTGTATCCCGCACACAGCAGGGTAGGCAAAGGGAGCCTTGTGTTAAGACACTCCGTTCCCCACTTTCCGCCGAACTCTGGAGACATTGCGTGCTGAGTGGTGGCACTCAACGCCGCGTTATGCCTCGACACCAGAGCGAAGAAATGAAAATATGAATGTAAATAAATATTTCACTTCCCCGAGTGGGGATTGAATCCACAACCAGTCGATTTTACAGTTACACTTTGTATATATTTAGATATATTCACTAACATCAAAACACCCACACACAAGTAACTCGTAGTTTTTTTTATATATCGTTTCCTTTGCTATATTGTATTTATTGCCCATCGTGTATCGTAACGGTTATTTTAAATGATAGTTATAAAATTAATTACGCGTTATTCAACACCGCAATATTTTTGAATATTACCTAAACTATTTTTTTTCTGTATATTTTATCTCTTGTAAAACGAGTGTCAACATTGAACGTAAATTGTAAAATCATATATTAGGAATCCACGATACAAGAGAACCTCGTGTGAGTACCATTAGATGTAACAAAAATTGTATATGTTATTTGTTAAATATTTTTATCTTAAAAAAATTGCAGTGATTCTTTTTCCAAGGTGTATTAGTAACTATTATTTTATTTATCGTCACTTTTATTTAGATAAACACTGTTATTTTAAATACGACTCTCATTTATACGGATTCGCGATTGTCCGTACTACCAACTGCGATGAATTGTATTCAATTTGTCCATAATAAACATTGATTTTCGTTGATATTTTTTTCTGGTTTTTAATAAAAATGTATTATAATATTACATTCTTACAACAATATTCAGCATACATTTGATTATCCGATTTTTTGATTGCCTGAATGTTTATCGACAACAGTTAGTGAATTCGAGTCGAGTATAGAGTTAGAGTATATTATATTTCTATTAATTGATATAAGAAAATGTTGCAATAATACTTTATTTTTGTCGTTCGTTTTGCTACTAATTACATTATGATATTCATTTTTTAAAATACAATATAGTTTATATTTTCAAAATGAAAAGAATGTGGGATACGGAGTGTCTTAACACTAGGTTCCCTCTGCCTGCTGTGTGCGGGATACAGCGTGAAGGTGATTTGTGTTGAATGTTATGTTCTAGTTCGTTTTATCAGGGAATAACTGAATATCTAAGAGAACTAATGTCTAATATAATTAAGGGTACCCCTTACAAAATGCGGAGTTGTGTTTTGCCATACAACACGCAAACACAACTCGAAATTCGCCAGTATGTAGACAACCAAGTGTCACAACACAGCGTTCAACACTGTAGTGTGTACGTTGGTCACCCAGAATCGAACAAAGGGCACTTCGGGCCGGTGCACGTGGTGCGCTGGTCGCCGGACGGCGAGCTGTACGCGACGGGCTCGGAGGACGGCACGGTGCGGCTGTGGCAGGCGGCGCCGGGCCGCGTGTACGGCCTGTGGCGGCGCTCCGACGCCGCGCCGCCCGCGCCCGCGCCCGCCACCAACGGCTACGGCGAGCTCGCGGCCAACTGACACCACGCCTCCGTGAGTACACCGGCTGGAAGAGCTTGACTGTAAACGCGAGAATGTCGTGAGTTCGATTCCCACGAGAGGAAATGAAGTATTTATAATATTTTCATTTCTTTGCTTTAATGCCATAAATACATCCAGAATTCAGCGGAAACTGGGTAAACAATTTTTCCCTCTGCCTACCCAGCTGTGTGCGGGATACAGCGTGCAGCTTAAAAAAAAATAACGTAACTTATATTTCAGGAGGAGGAGGAGGAGGACGACGAGGAGTAAAACAATGTGCAATCAAAATTGAACGTTCGGTGTTTATTTACGCAACGCAAAGGGACGTTCAGCAGACACCACGTCAAAGTGCTTTCACAATTGTACGTATGTTGTGTGGACGAAAACGTGACTATTTAATGTTGTCCAAGTGTTTTTGTTTATTTTTTTACAGCAACACCAATTTTTATACTCAAAAGCAATAAAATGTATTTATTGTAAAAAGAAACTAAATAGACTTGATAATATTATGAAAACGAATAAAATGATTTGTAAATATTATTGTCTTTTTATTATTATAGGTTTTTTATTATACATATAATCTAATTGAATAGATATTTTTATATAATAAGATGTCGCAAATTTAGTGGAGTTTGCTTAAAAAATTGTACATTCTCTCAACACAAGATTTGTAAGTGATCGAAAATAACAATAATATTATTTTAAATCATTCAGAATTAATATGAGACAAAAAGACGGAAAAATATATGAAAGTGGATAGGGAAATAAAATATTTGAATTTGTCATGTAAATTTTCTAACAAGAATATTAATGTATTATATTTATAGAGTGTAATTCGCTAAATGCTTATGTTAAAACATGTATTACTTTATGAAGAAATATATTGAAAAGTTGTGTGTATTTATTGTACATAAGTATGTCAAATTTTGTGTGATCATGTAGTGTATGTGTGAATGGTTTTTGTGCTTTTTATAATACAATGTGCTAATATTATAACACATACATATTACTGTATAAGATGTATTTTAAAACTTTAAGATAAATTCGTTAGGGGCCGTTCAAGTATTACGTAAGCAGTGTTTTTGCCATTCTTGAGCCCTCCCCTATGTCATCAAAAATAAGCAAACCCAAGACACCCCCGCCCCCCTACAGTGTTTACGTAGTAGTTGAACGGCCCCTTATAGTGAATGTGTTTTTGAATAAATAAAACTAAAATCCGAAATAAAAAAAACATATGACTATTCGTGACATTTATTAAACTCGTAAAAAATGTACTTCATAAAAAAAGTATCAAAATAAAAAATAAAATTATGCCAATAATAATAATAATTTTTACAAAAATAATTTATACACACTTATATCTAACTACGTAACTAGGCAGTGAGACACATCCTTATAACTAATACAGATAATACACGGTATTTTAAACGTATTTTTTTACTTGTGTTAAATGGTAACATGATTCTTGGTTTATAAAATCTATTTTATAAAATAGTGTATAAAGTATTTGGGTAACATTTGCTATATTCATGTAAAATGAAATCTGTTTTAATACTGTCCCATATTTTTTTTGTTAGATAGCCTTTTCTATTTTGAATAATCATGCTATAAATATATATTATAATCTGTTATCTAACAAAAAAAATATACACAGACAGTAATAAAAGCATGACATAGAAGTAAAATTAATTTGTATTGTGACATTTCAATCTTATATTATCTTAAATTATTTTGTATTTTTTTTCAATTAAAGCTTAAAATGGCCGTAAATGCTCAATGTCAGACACTGGTAACCAACCATAGTGGTATAAAAATGAGGTTAACGTAACTTATTGTCTGACTTAGTCTGCACAAGCGTTTTTAATTATGACCATGTTATATTATTTTAAAATAGCATTTATATTGTACTATTTATTAATTGCTAACTATTTACTTAATTTCATCTTGTAATCTATGCTAGATTTTGTATAACGATAAATTATGATGATTTCTTTGTGATAATGTTACCATTACAATTATTTTTAATGAGTAAATTACATACATTTTGATATAAGCTGTATGAATATTTCAATCCCGTCAAACTTATAGCCGCTCTAATAATACTTAGCGGAATTATTATTTAAAAATTTTGAGACAATTAGCTCAATTTCCATAATAATTACTTAAAAAATGCTCTTTAATTCACAACCTATAAGGTGTACAACTAAAGTGATGTCATATCTGGAAATACTTTATCAGTTTAATCATAGGTATTAGTAAATATTCTTAAATATTATAAATACTTGAATTTTTGATATAATAGTTAACAATCAGATCACTTAGATGGAATTTTAGTTACAGAGTTTTGTAAAGTTGATGTTAAAGATCAAGTCAATAAAATAGTATACGTTTTATATTCAATATGGACAAAAGTTAATTGCTTGGACATTTTAAATATTAAAATTAATAAAAATAATCCCATTTTTCAAAAACATTTAACATCGTTTTTTTCAATTGTTTCCATAAGTCTTAATGGAAAACATACATTTATAATACAATATTAAACTATATATAAAAGAAAGATAAATACTTTATAAAATAATTATGCATCTGAAGTGATTATATTTAGCAATAAAAGGTTAATACGGAAATTTAAAATTATTATGTTTTCGCGGCGTTCTCTGTCCACGTGCTACTGACATATAAGGATCGTTGATCCCAAACTCTGTAATTTTAGTCGTCGACATTTAGCCAGCTACCCTCAATATTATTGCCGACAATATCAACAATGAACTTAAATTAGACGATAGGAAATGTAGACCTTAACGAAGTAATGCTGGACATACCACAGATAGACTCATAAATAGAGACAAGAGAGAGAGTCACTAGCGTTACTTAGCAATGAAGGGCGTCAAGTCCGGGAACTTGAAGTTGATGTGCCTCCGCGGCGCCCGGAGCGCGGGCGCGTGCGGCGCGTGCGGCGCGGGCGGCGGCGCGGCGCCGCACTGCGCCGTGCACACGTCGTCGCGCAGCACGGCGTCGCGCGCCCACTCGCGCCACAGCTGCGCGCAGTCCGTGATGCGCAGCGACGCGCACTGCGCCTGCGCGAGCGCACAAACAAAAATCATATTTAAAACATTTGTCTTGTGTCTTCATATTTATCACATTAACTCAACGAAAAAATACTTTTGAGTTGTCTAGACATATAATCCCAATCATCCCAATCATCAATAAAATAAAATAACAACAAAATATAATCCCAATCATCAATAAAATAAAATAACAACAAAATTAAAAAAACTCACCCCTTCAACAGTACAAATACAAGAAGTGCAAGGCGACGGGAAGGCGGAGTCTCCCAGAGGAACATTACGCGCTGCGATCAAACAGCCTTGCGTGGAACTCTCTCTCCACGCGGACAGGTCTAACTTGGGCAGAGACGCACACGGCACTCGGGGGTTTCTGGGGAATTAATAGTCTTTATTGATAATTATGTTATAATCACCCAAGCGATGGTAATGGGTTTGATTACCACTCAGGTGTACGAATTATTTCCATTTACTAGATCTGGTAAAAATCTATGTGCTGTACACAGTGTCTTAAAACTACGTTATTATATTTTCCGTCTCTACTCTGTTATATATAAAATACAGCATTAAGCTAACCAAAAACATATGTTTTATTAAAATCTCATTGTAATTTAAAATAAGTAATTATTTTTAAATATTCACTTTCGTGTTCAATATTTAAAAATATTGGACTAACAAAAAATTTGGTGGATACTATCCATATTCTCGCAGACAAAGCGACTTGCACACCCATCATATAAATCATTGCTTTACTAATGTACCGTGTTTTGATAGATAAATAGTAACTATAACTAGTAAGATATTAATAATAATTAATTACACTTACAGGAAATTGCTGGGAAGGTCAAAAGCAGCGCGTTGGATGTCAGAGTTGACGTCGAAGTTCTCACACAAGATCTTGGAGAGCGTCGTTTTTCGTATTTCAGCCAACTGCTGCTCCGTGAAGCGCGCCGCACTGTTGTCGTTTTCATACCTATTATGGAAATTCAATTAATTAAGAAATAAATAAATCATAATAAGTTCTTTGATTTTCACGATTATTACACCATGTTAAATGAAACTATTTTAACCGGATTAATCCGGAGTCCGTGGTCACGGGTAGACCAGTCTACTCGAGACCAGGGACTGTTCAAAGTGCAAAGTGTTCGAAACGTCGGGTTTCCAAAAATGTATAAACCTACAAAATATACGCGATTAATCCGGTTAAAATAGTTTCATTTAAAATAAATAAATCATATTTTTATATTTTTTTTGTTATTTCAGCATAATTGGAAGTTTTTAATTTCTAATTAGGCTGAAAGGTGGTGAAGGGGCTGAGTGACTAGGAGAGAGTGACTAGCTAGATACATTATTCGATTTAATGTGTAAAAATATGAGATATACATTATACATATATTAAAGAAAAAAAAATTGCATCTTTTTCACTCATTTACGGATGACCTATTTATTCTACTATCAACATTTTTAATGAATAAATGTTGTCTAAAAATTAGTTAGCTACTTTGAACATTAAATCCGGATAATTATCTAGTTATTTAAATAACTAGATGATTATTCGTCTTACGTTAACGTAAGGCAAAATGCTTTGTGTTCTACGATTTTACGCGCAACGTTCCAAAATTAGGACGAAAATAAAGAACTGAGTGTCTTATCACTAGGTTCTCTCCGACCTGTAAAGCTGAACTCACCAGAATCTATCGCACTTCCTGAGCTGTCTGAACTGAATGGCAATGATGCAGGCGAAGGTGGGTCCCACGAGCCCGCCCTGCAGAGGCCGCTCGCTCATGCCGCCCGGGAACAGGTCGATGTCGTCCACCGTCGCGTATATCCTTTTGAATCTGGAATTTATATGTTATTTTTGTGTTGTTATGTTAATGTATGAATGAAAACATTGATTTTGTGTAGGGTATAATTATTGGTGTTGGTAATTTGTTTATTTTAGTTATATTTTGTATCATGTTTTATTGTATTATACTTTCTATTGCGAATTAAAAATATTATTATTATTTTATTTTTCTTTTAGAAATCTTTCTTCCTAAAAAGAGGTGTTTTATTGCCATATATACGGGCCTTAACCAAGTATACCTAGAGGCAATCGAGTGTACAGATGATGTTGATAAAAATTTACTATATTATTATTATCACATTATTTTTATACCAGAATATATCGAATAAACATAGAAATATTTATATTAAAACAACATGTTGATAATAATATTGTTAAATGAATAAATAAAAAAATATTTAACAAAGCCAAGTCTACATACCTCGCAATAACCTCATCGGGTATCTCTCTGGCCAAATCTTCAAAGGTGGCAGCTCTCTTCAGATTGCAGAGCGCTCTATAATTGTTATAACTTGGCATTCCATGGTCCCTGCCTCGCTGTATATTTAAGGCTACTAAATCTACACCGGAGAAGGGAACCCTGCGATCTTCGAACAAATGGTTCGTGACTTCCCCTGTGATGAACTGGTCGAGGGTTTCCATCGGTGTGGAGGCTAGACCTCGGATCAGTTCGTCAACCAATGGCGGGTGCTGCAATATAAATGTTTGAATTTGTTTTTATAATGAAAACTTATCTAAAATCGTAAATAAATACAATGTAATCGATGACTACATTAAGAACAGTGCCTTACATTCATGAACATGTCGGGGCGGAAGAAGCCGTCGCGCAGCAGGATGGGCGGCTCCACGGGCGCGAAGGCGGGCGACAGGCGCGGCAGGTGCGGGCGCAGCAGCGAGTGCCCGAAGCGGAACGCCGCCGTCGCGAACTCCGTCACGATGGACGGGTTGCACGTGGGGGAGTACTCCTTGTAGTAGCCTGCAGGGGGGTGATTAAATACTGAACTCCTTGAGATCTAGGTAACCGAGTCTGCTCATTATTGATTCGTTGCTATTATTGTTTTTAATCATTTAACCTTGTGCTTTAATTTATTTTTTATATAGTTTTACCTATATATTTAATATAATATTTATATTGTAGGTATAAAACTAGCATGTCGTCAGCTCCTATAATTGTAGCTGCACTTTGTATTTTATATTAAGTTTTGTACTTCGTATTTTTTAAGCTTGTTAGTAAGCTGTATGGGCACGCACCCGCGGGCAGCAGCTTGAGGCCGTAGAGGTTGACGGCGTTCCAGGACAGCAGGCGCGGCAGCAGCTCGTTGTACACCACGTGCGCGAGCTGCGCGGCCAGCACGCGGCGCGCGTGCTCGAACAGCAGCTCGGCGCGCCAGTGCGGGTTGACGCCGCGCAGCCCCTCCACCACGCGGTTGTGCTCGCGCACGAAGGCCGTGTGCAGCGCCGTCAGCCCCGGCTGCTCCGACGCGCGCCCGTCGCCTGCGCGCGCGGTTACAGACCAATCACAATTAAAATATCCAGACAACTAAACTGCACTAAAGAATATTAATTCATTCATATAAAAATTTCAACACATATCTAGATTCATAAATCGTAATGTGCCATTGATGGCACCCTAAAACACATTAAAAAAAAAATACACACCAGCAATAAAACAAAATCCACTGGGCGCTTTACACTCCGGATGTGAATCTGACCGCGGCAGCAAGTCCTTGCCTCTCGCCGGGTTAGCGGTGGTGTTGAGACGTCCGTTGAAACCACGTAGTTTGCGCACGATGCAGGGATTCTCGCCGTATATGACTGATGCATCCAGAAACGCTGTGTTCTGGTTCACTTGTTCACGAGGACCTGGATATTTTGAGTTTGTTTATATTAAATTTATCAAATGAAAATAATTAAAATTCGCAGGTCACTCGTGGCGCAGGATACGTAGCGTGTGAGTATAAACGCGATAGATTGTGAGTATGGTTCCTACTCGAGGATATGGAAATGTTTAATATTTTTATTCCTTCACTCTAGCATTAAGGCAAAGCGCGGCGTTGAGTTCCACCATTCAATACGCAATGCCTCTATAATTTGGCGGAAAGAGAATAGCAAAAGTGTCGGAAACTTAATGAAAACGGAAACGTACAGTGTGAATAAGATTAATATAAATATAAGCAAATTTATATTACATAATCATATATTTGTATGATATATCTGATGAAAATAATTCAATCACTTATTATGATAATTTAAGTTAAAGAAATCCCTAATATATATGTATAAACATATTATAGCTGTACACTGAAAAATGAAATCATAGAAATGAAATGTATACCCAATTGCTGTTGCCCCGGCAAACTCCTCATAAAGGGGAAGCACAGTCGTTCCCCCGAGGTGATGTTGACCTCAGGGTAGTAGTGGTCCCCGCGCGGCACCGGGAACGGGTTGCACTCCGGGTGCACGCTGCGCGGCGAGTCGCACGAGCGGCAGTCCGGGATAGATTCGTGGAAACCTGTTGGTTGCATAGTGTCATTATTGTATTATATTTAAAATAATATATAAATTCTATTTTTATTATAGAAACAATGATAGCAAAAAATTTTCTGTTTTTCAGTCAGTGTCAGTTTACTTTACCTTTTTTTTCTCATCGATGTCGAAGTTGACTGTAACGTAATGGCGTCCGACGGATTTACTTTTGTCGAATGTCAAATTTACTTTTTGATTTCAATGTTCACTCACATAAAATTACGGCGTTAAGTTACAAGTGAGACATAAGCTATTACCTTTATGTATAGGCGTCATAGTAAGCTCGTGGTCCAGGAACTGTGCAAACTGCATCACCATCAACGTATATCGTGTGTGCAGGTTCGATATGTCGGGGTGGATGACGGTGGACACGATGCGCGGGGAGGGGAGGGGAGTCCCCGTCACTGAGTTGATACGGGGCCGACTCACACCTGGGTGGTTAACGAAACAAAATTAAAAAACGAAAAATTTATAAGCCGAAATTTGAGTCAGAACGCAGTGTTAAGTTCCGCCACTGAATAAGCGACGTTTCAAGAATTTTAACTTTGTATGAAAGTAGAGACGGTGAGGTGGGAGAGCTATTTGTTCATTACTGAGTTGATACGAGACAATGAATCAAATGAATTAATTCTCACCATCCTCATACACCGGCGGCAACAACCTCGCAAAAGTCGTCAAACTCTTCCCCAAGTTGGGGTTCCTCAGGTTATTACAGTAGCCCGTGTAGGACCTGAAGGGGCTGTCGGGGTCGCAGCTGCCGCCGTCGTCGCACTGCGGCTCGATGGCGGGCCCGAGCTGCTCCTGCCCGAGGAAGCCCGTCACGTCCACCGACTGCAGGGAGTCCACGAAGTCGTTGGCTGAACCGAAGCCCGAGTCGTCGAAGACTTGACGCTTGCGGCGCCGACTGGAATCGAAGTAGATTTTTAATTTAGTTTTATTGTTCCGTAAGATCAATGAAAAAAAAATTAACCTTTGAAAGATCTCTTTGTTGTCCATATGATTGTCTATCTGTTGTTCAAGATCCTTTTTGTCAAGAACTCGAAATCCAAACCACTTTGCATCGTTAATTATGTTACCGACAGCAATATCCACATTCATCTAGTTATGTTCGAAAATTAATATTTAATTTAAAATTAATAATTTTTGGATAATTGCCTCTACATTATTAAATATTTAATACTAGCTAGTCAACTTACCCGTTGATAGTATTGAGGAGTTCATTAGTCGCGAATTCAAAGAACAACGAAGTATTAGCGAGTTTCAAAGCGTACTTATTGGCTTTGGAGAAGGAAGCGGCGGTGCCCACTGGTGACTTGGGATCGGCTCCTCCACCTGTAAGGGTAACAGAATAATCAAATATATATAGTAAATAAATTGGATTTATTGTCTAGTTTTATCGCTTTATATTGTTTTTTCCTTTTGGAAACTGTAGTAACGATGGAATTTTAAAATGCAAAATATACGTATTTATTATAGTTCAACTGGTTCCTAAATTACTAAGAGTTCCTTAGAAGTTCCTTGCCCGTCTCCTTAGAGGCAATGTACACTGTATGAATATGAAAATAAATATTGCTCAAATCTGACACATTGAGTGAGCTATTGAACGCCAAACTCCAATAACTATTTCATACAAAAGTGTTCTACTATATAATATTTATTAATTATATTGTACATATTATATTATATTACATGTAGTATTCGTTTGTATAAGAATATGTATGTTTATATAGGTATTTAGTTATAAATATATGTAGTTGTAAATATACGTTTTTTTGTGTTTTGTGTATGAGTTTATGTATTTTTGTATATATCATAAGTATATTATATGTTTACTTAGTATTATCTTCTTTTTCTTATGTGCACTTAACGTTATTCCACTCTTTTGTTTTTATATTTTATGTCCTTTGTTTTGGAAGGTTGCCTGTAAGAGATTGCTCGAAGCAATAAGGCCGCCTTTGCATACTTGTTTGTATTTATTTCTTTTCTGTGACTTTTTTTGTGTGCAATAAATCATAAACTATCTAACTACTGTTTCCCACGTACTAAAGTTAACAAAAACTCACGGGCTTCCCACAACATGTACTCCAGCTTCTTCCGGTCGGCCATCTCCTGCTTGGCCTTGTGCAGCGCGGCCGCCAGCGCGTCGTGCGACAGGCGCCCGGCCGCGCGCGCGCCGCTGTCGTCGCGCCACGCCGACGCCGACAGCGCGCTGTGCTGCGAGCACTGCTGCGCCGCGTTCCTGTTCCACAGGGTTTGTGCTTTATATACTTATATACATATCTACTATGTACCCTTATATTGTTTTCAGCTCTCAACGACCATTCGGAGAGAACGATTGGAGATTTTGTGACTCACTTATGAAAAATCTAACCCATTTCTAGGTGACTTCGAAACTTTATACCAGGGTAGACTACATATATACTCGTATACAGAAAAAAAATCTGAAATTAGTTCATTATTGGTAACTACTATCAAGTAAGTAAAAAAGGTAATTTAGAATAAAGAACATATTAGTAATAATTTCTTCAGAAAAAGTAATAATATCTCATGAAAACATAAATGTGAAATAAGAGCCAAGTTAAATGCTTAGTTACGTATCGTACTCGACTCCACCAACAAACCAAAAGAAAAGGAGATATATATGAACATATGAGAGCCGAGTTCCGTGTCCACTCGGGATAAAATGAAGCTCTAAATTTGACCTGGCTATTTATTTCCATCAAGCACCAAAATAAATATCAACTTAATAGTGGAAGTACGTTAACTTGCAAATTTAATAAAGCTTAAAAAATCGAGTTTCCACTTCTCTGGTTCTGTGAAGAAGTCCATACTTCTTCACAGAAAACTCACATATCCACTGTCTATTCAAACAATCTCGACTCAGCTACACAAAACATTACAAAAAAAAAATTTAATACTTACAAGTAAGGATCTTCTTTTACAAAAGCTTTAGGCTGTACGTTATCAATATTGTCACCAGCGGCGCAGAGCAGGCCGGCGAGAGACACTTTCCTGATAGCAGCGAGTTGTTCCGCCGCGAACGATGATGGTGGCAGGTCGTTCTCATACCAGAACCTTAAAAATACATTGAAAATTTATGTTTTAATTAAGGCAGCTTAAGTAATAAACAATTGAGAAAAATATTGTGAATAGGTTATTAAGAATTATTATTAGTGCTTTTATTTAAAAGACTAAATACTTGATGTATTTATGTAAAATTTGAACACTAGTGGCCTCGTGCGGTTTTGTCCGCTTCTTTAATATTATTTCGATTTATGTAGGGAAAATTCGGTGGTAATTTTAGTATGGTTTTACTTTACTTACGTACTTTTTTTTACAGTTAAATCGTTATTTAAATATTTTTGGATATTATTTGGCCTGCCTACAATTATCATATTATAGAGACTTTAGTTATTTCATATCCAGGTAGACTGTAGGCAAAGCTAGGGCCAAACGCGATTATTCCCACAAATTCTTAGGGTAAAATGTATGTCACTTCATAACAGTCCCATAAAATCAGTTCAGCTGTACTGAAGCTTACCTTGGACAAATAGCAAGACAGACAGAAACACATTTTAAAACTATTAGTTTGTGTTTTACCTAAATATGTAATTATTTACTTAATAATATATATTATTATTAGCTTAAAATAGAAATTGGTGTACCTATCACTTTTCTTCAAATTAGCGAATTGCAGCGCTAACACACAGGCTAGAGTTGATCCAATGACGGCTCCTGATGCTGGTTTTTCCATCGCACCAGCTACCATTAGTTCAACGTCAGCTGGGTTTCTGAAATTTTGTTCAGTTTTCTTATGATTTGTATAGATAAAACTTTATTTTTAAAAGTATTTTTTAAAATGTCTTTTATGTAAATATGCAATTTAATTGAAAGAAGTTCTTTAAACATATTTTAAGTACCTCCTGTAAATATGTGGAACAGATAAGTTCGCATATATTTCAAATATTCAAATAACTACTAAATAGGAATTAATCTATTAAATATAAAATATCACTTACCTATACATATCAGCCATCATTTCCTGTTGCATCCTATCAAAACCTAATTTATCGAAATCAGCATATGATTTCACATTAGCCATTGGGTCGCAGATACGTAATACTTTCATGTAGGATGCTACGCCATGATCTCGGGAACGTTGTAGATCCCACTGAGCGGATGTTTGGAACTTCGATACTTGATGGGCACTAGTTTGTACTAAGTCTTTTAGAGTTACTGTTGTGTTTATCTGTGAAAAATTCACGTGCTTAGTTGAAATTTATTTGTGAATAGCCAAAAGCTTTTAAAAATATGATAACAAGGCATGCATAAATATGATATCGTAGTGTAATGTTAATGTTTAATTTGATTGGCTACAGAAAATAGCTATTAAAAAAATTTCAGGTTAGTTAGTTAGTTAGTTTCAGGCTAGGTTCAAAATTTTGATATGCAATTTCAATTTATTATTAATTTCAAATATACAATTTTCTATCAAAAAAAAAATACTTTTAGTAAATAAGTGAATACTGATTCAGAGTATACCTATTAGAAATTTAATAACATACAATGACTGGGGGTTCTCTTTGCCTACCCTGTTACGCTGCAAAAAGTATAACTTTCTTACAAAAATATAACTTTCTAACGACAACAACCGCCACTTCCTTACAAAAAGATACTTACCAGTTTTTCATTCATCATAGCATTGAAAATAGGTGCCACTGACACCAGCTCAGTGTATGTACCGGCGCGATTAGTACTTGAGTACCCACGCCAGAATCCTAAAGACGTCAATTTCAACTCGGCTTTAGCCATGCCAACCTTAAAAATGAAAAATAAATATCAACTGTAAAAAATATTTATAAACAAGCAAACTTAGTTTAGATTTTTGTTTGACAATTCATACAATGTATAATTGTTATTGTTTATTTTTTTCTTACCTAAGAATATAATAAGCAATTATGCATAAAAAAGTACTAATTAATAAGAAATTAAAGATTTCGCTAAGCCAAATGTAACCAACGGCAATAACTAACCTCTCCCAATAATACTGGTAAAAATTCATTATAAGTGATATGCTGTATAATCGCGGCCATCGCTCGTCTAGCTTCGAGGAACAAAACATTGTCTTCCCAGAAGGGATTCAATGAATACATTTCTCCAGCGATGCGATTGTGTTCCGTTAACAACGTCTTGTACAGAGTAGCTGTTGGAGAACCGTCGTTGCATCTGTAAAAATAAGAAAAGATATATTTAAAGAAATAGTTAAGTAAATAAAATAAATAAACCAGTTTCACGCTGTATCCCGCAGGGTAAGCAGAGGGAACATAGTGTTAAGACACTCCGTTCCCCACTTTCTGTCAAATTCTGGAGGAATTGCGTGTTGAATGGCAGAATTCAACGCCGCGCTAAATACTTTGTTTTTATTAATATTCTTTGTATGGGCAAGACCTCGCTCATTATTAAACTTGGCTCATACTTACAATGAAAACTTTTCTGATCTTATATCACGAACGTGACATACGTTTACTTTTATACACCGTGGTATAGAATTCTTTATTTAGTATAATAGATACTATAGTACTTATATTTTTTATAAGATTCAAAATTTATAGGTAAAATATAAAAAATATTTTATTTTAACTATAAGTTTAAACTTAAACACGTTGTTGCTAAATGTTGCATTGCTATGGTTACTGATAAATCAAAGTTAATGTTTTGTTATTAAATATAATTTAAGAAGATATCTTAATACAATTACGTTAACAAATTTAGTTATTTAAGTTATATTTATACTTAGAACGTGTAGCGAATTCAAATTAATTCGCTATAGCTATTTCTTTTTTTTTTTTTTTTTTTTTTTTTGGAA